>MU711758.1:32616-58449 GCA_026770625.1 Nicotiana glauca | reverse complement strand
AAAAATTATTTACGGGACCTTACATTCTCCCCCACTTAAAATCATTCGTCCTCGAATGAGGATTTTGAAAATCAGCTGGTTTTGAAAGACATGAGATGAAGACTCTCGAAATTTTCACTAACTCCCATATTCTAGAAAAACTTTGCCAGAGTTTCCTTGTAATATGGACATATCCACTTGTCAGAGAGCCCCCGAAACATATTTCCAAGCACCATTGCACAATTACAACTATCTCTACAGCTTGAACACAATTCATTACCTCAACTATTGCACATATTCTATCACTTGTTACATTTTGCACATAAACTAGTCACTTTAATGAGTCCCACATTATTTAATCGCTTCAACATACTACATGCATATATATAAATAAACCATTATCAATCTATACTACCATTAGTTGTTTACTTATCACATGAGTCTTTATAAAACTTCCATTTACCAAAGGGAGGTTCACATGATTTGAGACAATCACAACACACATAATCCTTGCACAGCTTGGGGAATTTCAAGAGTAAAGCAGAAGGAACCAATTTGAACACAGTATTAGTTTTGTTTTAGAGATAAGAGTTCGCACGATTTCTACTAGACTTGCTCAAACAGATGGGGGTATTTTTCCTTCATTTCTTTTTCTGCTTCCCACGTGGCTTCCTCAACTTGTTGACTTCGCCATAACACTTTAACAGAGGCAACTTCCTTATTTCTCAATTTACGGACTTGACTATCAAGAATGGCAACTGGAACTTCTTCCTACGACAAGTCTTCATTAACCTCGATAGTCTCGACTAGAACGATGGTGGATGGATCTCCAACAACTTTCTTCAACATGGACACATGGAACACTGGGTGTACTAATGACATTTCGTGAGGCAATTCCAGCCTATAAGCCACTTTCCCTACCCGTTGAGCGATTTGATACGGTCCGACATACCTAGGACTCAACTTCCCTTTCTTCCCGAATCACATGACTCCCTTCATAGGAGATACCTTCAAGAACACCCAATCATCAACTTGAAATTCCAAATCACTTCGGCGAATGTCCGCATAGGATTTCTGGCGACTCTGGGCAGTTTTCATCCTTTCCTGAATGACCTTAACTTCCTCCATAGCCTGGTACACAAGATCTGGCCCTAGCAATTCTTCTTCACCCACTTCAAACCACCCAATTGGAGACCTACACCTTCTTCCATACAATGCCTCAAATGGGGCCATCTGAATGCTAGCATGAAAGCTGTTATTGTAATAAAATTCTATAAGTGGTAAGTGGTCATCCGAACTACCTTTGAAATCCAAGACACAAGCCCGCAACATATCCTCAAGCGTCTGAATAGTCCGCTCGGCCTGATCGTCGGTCTGTGGATGGAAAGCTGTGCTGAGATTCACCTGAGTACACAAACCTTGCTGAAATTTCTTCCAAAAATTAGCTGTGAACTGGGCCCCTCGATCCGAGATAATAGAAAGTGGAGTGCCATGAAGCCTTACTATCTCCTTGATATACAACTTAGCATATTGTTCTGCAGTATCAGTGGACTTGACAGGCAAGAAGTGAGCTGATTTGGTGAGTCGATCCACTATTACCCAAATTGAGTCGAATTTGTGCTGAGTGCGAGGTAACCCTACCATGACATCCATGTTGATCATTTTCCATTTCCACATGGGTATTTACATAAGCTGACTTAACCCACCAGGCCGCTGATGCTCAGCTTTCACTTGCTGACAATTTGAACATTTAGATACAAAGTTCGCCACATCCTTTTTCATACCGTTCCACCAATAAATCTCCTTGAGACCATGATATATTTTCGTAGAACCTGGGTGCACGAAACCTGGAATTATGAGCCTCCGCCATCACCCTCTGTCGAAGCTCATCTACATGCGGGACACATAGCTTACCTTGACACCGCAATACACCATCCTTGCCGCCGAGTGAAAATGCCGAAGTCTTGTTACTCAAAACTGCTTCCTTCATTTGAGCTAATGTTGGATCCATAAATTGCTTTTCCTTGACCTCCGCTACGAGAGACGATTCTACTCTATTATGTACCACAACATTCCCCTCGTCTGATGCCAATAAGCAAACTCCTAAACTAGCCAGTTGATAAATCTCCCAGGCCAAGGGCTTGTGATCCACTCCCAAATGAGCCAAACTACCCATAGATTTCCGACTGAGAGCGTCAGCCACCACGTTTGCCTTCCCTGGATGGTACAAAATGTTCATATCATAATCCTTGAGCAATTCTAACCACCGTCGCTGCCTTAAATTTAGTTTCTTCTACTTGAACAAATACTGGAGACTCTTATGGTCTGAGAACACATCCACATGGACCCCATAAACATAATGCCGCCATATTTTCAAAGCAAACACAACTGTCGCAAGCTCCAAATCATGCGTCGGATAATTTTTCTCGTAATTTTTGAGCTGCCTCGAAGCATACGCTATAACCTTCACATGTTGCATCAACACACATCCCAAACCAACCCTGGAGGCATCGCAATAAACCACAAATCCTTCCGAGCCTTCTGGCAATGCCAATATTGGCGCCGAGGTCAATCTTGACATCAGTTCCTGAAAACTTTTCTCATAAATGTCGGACCATTGGAAAATTAGCTGCTTTCTGCGTCAATTTAGTCAATAGGGAGGCAAGGGCCGAGAATCCCTCCACAAACCTCCGATAATACCCTGCTAAACCCAAAAAACTACGAATCTCCATCGGGGTCGTGGGTCTAGGACAATCCTTCACTGCTGCAATCTTCTAGGGGTCTACCTGAATCCCTTCACTAGAAACAACATGACCCAAAAAGGTAACGGACCTCAACCAAAACTCATATTTCGGAAATTTAGCATACAATTGGTGCTGACGAAGAGTCTGCAATACTGCTCTGAGGTGATTAGCGTGTTCCTCCCTACTCCGAGAATAAACGAGGATGTCGTCAATGAAAACAATCACAAAGGAATCTAGATATGGCTTAAAACCCCGATTCATAAGGTCCATGAAAGCTGCCGGGGTGTTGGTTAGCCCAAAACACATGACCAAGAATTCAAAGTAACCATAGCGGGTTCTGAAGGCGGTCTTAGGAATGTCCTGCTCTCTGATCTTCAATTGGTGATATCTAGACCGCAGATCAACTTTGGAGAAGAACTTTGCACCCTGCAATTGGTCGAACAAATCATCTATCCGAGGCAAAGGATATTTATTCTTGATGGTGACTTTGTTAAGCTGACGATAATCAATGCACATCCGAAGCGACCAATCCTTCTTTCTGACAAAAAGAACCGGAGCACCCCACGGCGACACACTCGGTCGTATGAACCCCTTCTCTAATAAATCCTTCAGCTGCTCCTTTAATTCTCTTAACTCTGCTGGCGCCATTTTGTATGGTGGAATAGATATTGGCTGAGTATCTGGCAATACACCAATCCCGAAATCAATCTTACTATCTGGCAGAACCCCAGGAAGCTCATCCGGAAACACTTCAAGAAACTCATTCACCACTGGAACGGACTCGGGGACAGACACTTCTGAAGTGGTGTCCGCCACCTAGACCAAATGATAGATACACCCCTTTTTAATCATCTTCGAAGCCTTAAGGTAAGAAATAAACCTACCCTTTGGCACCACACCATTTCCTTTCCACTCAATAACCGGCTCGTTAGGGAACTCGAGTCTCATGACTCTCGTCCGGCAGTCAAGTTTGGCAAAGCACGAATAAAGCCAGTTCATCCCCATGATTACATCAAAATCTACCATTCCAAGCTCAATAAGATCGGCCGTGGTAACACGACCACACACCGTGACAACACAATTCCTATAAACTCGTGAGGCTGTAATAGAATCACCAACCGGAGTCGATACAGAGAACGGCTCATGAAGCTGTTCGGGTTCTGTCCCAAAACTTGAAGCAATGAATGGGGTGACATAAGACAAAGAGGACCCCGGATCAATGAGAGCATAACAATCAATAGCCTGAACAGACAAGATACCTGTAACAACATCTGGAGAAGCCTCAGCACTCTGGCGGCCACTCAAAGCATAGAACCGGCTAGGTCCACCCCTACCACGAGCTCCACCCCTAGCTGCACCGCGCCCTGCTGGAGCTGGAGGACGCACTGATGATGTAGCAACTGAAGAACCGGATGACTGGGCAGATCCCCTACCCATACCCTGACTGGGCGCACGGCAGTCCCGCTGGATGTGACCTCTCACCCCGCACCTATAACATACCGGGATATCCAAATAGCAAGTCTCTGTATGAAATCTCCCACACTTGGGGCATGTAATTCCCCCTGCTGCTGAGACCTCACTCCTGAACGACCGGACTGGCGGGACCTCCTACTGTCTGAACCTGGTCTCGAGTGACTGCTCTGCTGATAACTGTGCACAGATGGCGGTGCACTCGCTGAGGACTGAGCATATGACTGGGATGGCCCTGATGACCCTCTCCCCGGAACTGGTCTCCCTGAGTGACCCATTGACCGGGCCCTGCTGCTACTCTCCCTTTCTGCCCGAATCTTCAACTTCCTAGCCTCTGTGGCCTGAGCGAATCCCACAATCTTTCCATAATTCATATCTGAGTGCAAGGCCGCTGTAGCAGCCTCATTCACCACCAAAGGACTAAGTCCCTGAACGAAACGCCGAACCCGAGCATCCATGGTCGACACTAACTGAGGAGCATACTTGGACAACCTCACAAACTCCATGTGGTACTCCCAAACACTCATACTGCCCTGTTTGAGAACCTCGAACTCAGTGGCACGGGCTGCCATTGTCTCGGCAGGCAAGAAGTGGTCCATGAAGGCATCTACAAACTCATCCCATCTAGCCGGAGGTCTTCCCTCCTCACGGGAATCCTCCCACATCTCAAACCACGAACGCGCTGCTCCCCTCAACCTGTATGAAGCCAACTCTACCCCCTCTATCTCTGTAGCCTTCATCACTCGAAGGGTCTTATACATCTCATCAAGGAAATCCTGCGGATCGGCCTCTGGGTCTGTGCCTGAGAATTCTGGAGGGGTCAATCGCAGAAACTGGTGGACTCTGGAGCTAGAAGAATCTTCCTATCCGCTGGAGGACACACNTGGAACTGTATCAGAATCAGGAATATTGGTCGGAGGGATGGTGGCACCCTCTGCCGCAGCCGGAACAGGAATGCTTGGATCTGGAATAGATGGGTCGGGCAGAGTCAAGGCTTTCACATTACAACAATACTTGCCCACGATAAGCAATAGATGTTACTATCTCAATTATTTCAGTTGCATCACTTACAATTTCCTTACGTCATTTGTTCTTCATCTAATACCACATATCATAATCACAACCATGCAAATCACACGAATTTCACAATTTACGCACGTGAATGTCACATACCAAACATTTGAACACCAACAAGGTGATTTTACAAAGTCAAGGTTAGCCATACATACCTGGAGCCGAATTCCCTTTTTAATTTCTACTTCGAACTTCACCAAAAGCCTAGCAATGTCAATCTAGTGCACATAGTATTACATATTTCTTAGAATCAAAGTTCACAATCACTACCCGAACACATTTAGGTTATCACCCCTTCTTTACACAATTCTTTACTCCTTCCCAACTATTCTTACTAGATTTTAGGTTTTAATAAACATGCATGAGTGTTTCAACCCCTATTATCAAGAACTAATGCATGAGACTTTCCCCCTCTCAATAAATTTGAAAGTCAATAAAAAATGGGGTAGGGATTTTCCCTGTAGAAATAGAGATGAAGACATTTGCTTTGAAATTTCCCGGACCAGATAATTTGAGGAACAAATTTTTGAAGAAATGAACCTTCTCTCAAGAACCCCTCCTCCCTCTATCTTGTTTTGTTCAGAAAAATGGTTAAAATGAGGGGTTAGGGTGTTATATTAGAAAGGGGGTCTGGTTTTAAATTTTAAAAAATGGAAGTCCGGGTAAGATCTGCGGTCGCACTATGCGACCGCATAGTTGGAATGCGGTCTGCATATTAGACCACAGAATTGAGCCCAAATCACCGGACATCTCTGCATGGGTATGCGGTGGAAATGCTGTCTGCATACTGATTATGCGGTCGCATAATGGACCGCATTTTCAACATCAATTTAGACCAACTCTCTGATTCACTATGCGGCAGGAATGCGGTCCGCATATTGATTATGCGGCCGCATAATAGACCGCATTTTCAACATCAACTTAGACCAACTCTCTGGCCTACTATGCGGCAGGAATGCGGTCCGTATAGCTGATCTGCGACCGCATTCTGGACCGTATAAATGACTATTTTCTGGAAAATTAATTCTTTTGATTTTTAAAGGCTTAAATCACTACCAAGGGTCAAGCTCGCCGCGAAGAGTACTACATTCCTAACACATATTTGGAGTCGACACCACGGGTTACTAAGTTTTGAGGCCAAAAATTATTTACGGGACCTTACAACAACTCACGAGCATCTACTAAGGACTGTCTGAAAACAACTAACACTATCACAGTCTGGAACATACTAACATAGTCTAAGGAAGATAAGAGGGAGAAGTGCGAGGCTGTGATCGCCGTGCAGCTACCTTGCCGACTCCGGATACCCATGATGGATGAAGGATTAATGTTTGTAATCATGACCGACAACTCCCGGATCTGCACACAAGGTGTAGGGAGTAATATGAGTATGCCAACTCAGTAAGTAATAAAAGTAAATAAAGACTGAGCAATAAAAAACACATAATTCTATGTCATAACACCACAGTAAGTACAATATATTTCCAAAACAGTTTATAAAAAAAATCATTTCATAAAAATCCAATTTCAATAAAAATCCTAAAAAATGTTCCTCTAACAGTTTCAACTGAGGTTCAATAAAGTTTTAGAGTAAAACTGGTGAAAATCATAAATAGCATGTATGATAAACTGCCTCTCGGGCATAACATCACTCACAATCAGCCCCTCGGGCAAACTTACAACCACTGGTAATCAGCCCCTGGGGCACAACATGAATCAAGATCAGCCCTTCGGGCAATATCATAACACTCGCTCAAGGTACCCGCACTCAATGGGGGTGTACAGATTCCGGAAGGGCTCCTACAGCCTAAGCGCCATAACAAGCCATCTAGTGGCATAATAACTCAGGCCCTCTGCCTCTCATATATCACAAATCATTACAACATGCTACAACGTGTAGCCTAATCCCATGATGACCTCATAACACAGGCCTTTGGCCTCACTCAGTTAGAAACCTCTCAAGCCACTCAAGCTAACAGTAAATCAGGATGCTCAACCTAAAATATCATTTTATACCTCAAACAGAGTAAATAATAAAGAGTTCTGAAATCAGTAAAATATAGCATGACTGATTACATATATTAAATAAAAATAGTGAAGAATAGTAGTAAAAAGCCCCTAAGGGTTCTTGGCACGAGGTCCAAATATGGCATTCAGCCCACAACATAGTAATACTTTCTAAAATACATAAGTAGCAAATAGTTTCCAGTCAAATAAGCAATTTAATAGTTTCTACGAGACGGGACAAGTCACGACCCCTAATAGTGCACGCCATCACGCTCGTCATCTAGCGTGTGTGTCACCTCGAAGTAGTGAAACGATGTGTAACACGAGGTTTCAAACCCTCAGGATAAGATTTGCAGTCATTATTTACCTCAAACTAGACAAAACTCTAACTTGCGATTCCCATGGCTCTCGACTCAGCCTCTAAATGCTCCAAATCTAACCATAATAAGCATATTATCATCAATATATGCTAAATGAATGAATTCCACATGAAAATAATCAAATTACACCAAAAATCCCGAATTGGACTCAAACCCGGCCCCCAGGCCCATGTCTCAGAATCCAACAAAAATTATAAAATTAGAAACTCTTTTCACTCCCGAGTATACACATATCAAAACTATCAAAATCTAACCTCAAATGGCCCCTCAAATCCCCAATCAAAACTCTCCAAAACTCAAACCCTAAACCTTCAACTTCATCCCAAATTACCCACTAATTTCTTGATTATGTAGTGAAAAAATTATCACAAATACAAAATACAAGGCCCAAGTAGCTTACCTCACTGAAATTCCTCGATTCCCTCTTAAAATCACTGCTTGAAGCTCCAAGATCGCCAAAAAATGGTGGAAGAATGACTGAAATTCGCGAAGGGTAACTTATATACTTTCTACCCAAAACTTCCGCATGTGTGGTCCAAATCTCGCATCTGTGCAACCGCTTATGTAGTTCAACCAACCGCACCTGCGGCTTCCACTTAAATGACCAGGACTGCATTTGCACCCTAGTCACCGCAACTGCGGTACCGCAGTTATGTCTAAAATATCGCATTTACGGTTCTTCTCCCAAGGGACAATACTCTGCATTAGAAATCTCCTTATCACATTGGCGACCTCGCACCTATGGTCCCCAATCTACAGGTGCGAAAATGACAGAAGCAGCAAAATGAACAGCATCAATACAATGCCAAACTTTCTGTCAACCACTCAAATTTATCTCGAGGCCCTCGGGACCTCAATTAGACATGACAACAAGTAACAAATCACCATTCGAACTTATTCCAACCTTCGGAACACTCAAAACAACTTCAAAACACCAATTTACCCTCGGATTCTAGCCTAAGGATTTCCAAACATCCAAATTCCGCAAACGATGCCAAAACCTATCAAACCTCACCCGAATGACCTAACGTTTTGCACACACGTCACAAATGACATAATGGACCTACTCTAATTTTTGTAATTCCATTTTTACCCTGATTTCAAGATTTCCACTGCAGACCGGAAAATGTAAAATTTCCAATTTTTTCAATTCAAGCCTAAATCTAGCACGAATCTCCAAATTACATTTCGAACACGTTCCTAAGTCTAAAATTACCTAATGAAGCTATCCAAACCATTAGAATTCACATATGAGACCTTCTACATACAAGTCAACATCTAGTTGACTTTTTTCAACTTAAGCTTTCGAATAAGAGACTAAGTGTCTCATCCTCTCTTACACTACTCCGAACATAGAACAACCAACACGACATGATGAAATACAACTGAACAACACATAATAAAAGCAGAAATGGGGAAAGTGGGGCTATAACTCATGAAATGACCGGCTGGGTCATTACAAATATTGTTCAACTTTCATATAATATTTAAATTATAAAATATAGATAAACAACATAAAACAATTTTACTACAATTTTGTAAGTAAAATGTATGTCATGTCTTCTTCTTCTTCTTCTTCTTTTTCTTCTTCTTCTTCTTCTTTGAGTTTCAATATGAAATTCAGCCAAAATCAACTCTAATCTTCATCAAGACACCCTCAAAATTGAGATATAAACTGCAACCTATATTCCCAATTGTTTGCAACAACACCAGTCCAAACAAATAATGTTTTTTGAAAATCCAAATTCGAATTCAAAGCTTTTTAATTAGTGTCACTAGTGGAATTACTGCTCTCTTTTACTTTGCTTTATATTACTAGTATTAGGGATTAAGAGATAGAGAGAGAGGTAGAGAGAATTCTCAATTTTTTGCAACAACACTCAATTCAGACAATAATGTTTTGTGCAAATCCAAATTCGATTTCAAAGCTTCAAAGCTTATTAATGGCTGTCAATGATAGAATTGCTACTCTATTTTCCTTTGCTCTACATTATTGGAAGTAGGGATTGAGAGATAGAGGGAGATGTAGAGAGAGAGCACCGCAGAGAGAGAGAGAGAGGGAGAGAGAGAGAGCGCGTGAGGGAGAGAGAATAAGGATGTAAAATAATTGATTCTTAATATAAAGGGATACTCATTTAATTCCTAAAGTGTATAAAATTGGTAAATTTGTATATAGGATGTAATTAAATTGAAAGAGTGAGAGGGTAATAAAATTTTCAATAGTGTATAGGTATGAAAGAGTTGCGGTCTTTTCTTCCCCTTCTACACTAATTGATATCTCTTTTTTCCATGTAGGCCATTACCAAGTTTAGGGAAGATCTTGGCCAATGTAAGGTCGAGCTCAAGAGATCCTCGGATGAAGCGAAAGCCCTGAGGCTCCTTTGCAGCAAGAAGGAGGAGAAGCACAAGGACATTTGGGCAGACTTGGCTAAAGCTCGTCAAAATGAGGCCGAGTTAAATAAGTAGGTAAACGTAATTTTGCAAGAGCATGGTCTACTTGATCCAGCTGTGGAGGCTAACACTTTAACGTCTCAGTTTCAGCAGAAATTGGATATTATCGGGCAACTTCGAGGGGAGGTCGACCAAGTTAAGGTCGACTACAACCAGTGCAAGAAGAATATGGATTGGATTGATACTGAAAAAGATGCTTCTATGGCCAACCTGGCCTCGGCTGAGACCCAGCTCCATGGAATCAAAGTAAAAAATTTGTCCCAAGACAAGAAGACCGATAAGCTCCAAGCCAAACTTGCTGCAGCCGGAGTTGAGGTTACTGAAGCTAGGTCCGAGGTCGACAAGATAAAGGCCACGACTGATAAAATAGTTGTTGTGTACCTAAACGATATCGAGGTTGTTCAAATGGAACTAAGGGAAGCCTTCAACCGAGAGAAACGAATCATTGATCCGGCCAAGTGTCAATCCCGGAGGGAGACACTCGAAGAGATTCATGCTCGAGGCTTTGACCTCACCGAGGAGATAGCCCAAGCAAAAATGCTCGAGGCCGGTGCCAAGTTCCTCGTCTCCTCCTCTGATTATGATAATGATGAAAATAGCTAGAACGGGTTCGATAATGAAGCTGGGCCCGAAGAGGAAGCTACTCCCAAGGGAGGGACCATCCTTTGGCATAGATAGAATTTTTCCTTTCTTCTTGTATTGTCCTTTTTTGCAAGACCTTTCATAGGCCCCTTGTATATATCTTTTTCCTAATATATAAAAGAAGAATGTACTTGATTATTTTCTCATTATTTCCTGCCTTGTAAAATTCTTGCAAGGACTTCATCCCTTTTGGCTGTGTGTTTGAGATTTTTTCTTCGACATTGCCATGACCGAGTTCGAAAAAGTTCGAGCTTTTGGGTGTATATCTTTACAGTCTCGTGCTGAATAATGGTGAGTCCCCGAGCCATTATTTGTTTGGGCTTGGGATAATCGAACCCTTTGGTTCAAATTGGTGAGAGCGAGGTCTCGAACCCTATTTGTATCGACCTTTCGGGCTTATTAAATCGTATTTTGGGCTCTTTTATATTGGCTCTTAGGCTCTTTCATATTTTCCCTTAGGCTCTTTTATATTTTCCCTTAGGCTCTTTTATATTGGCCTTTAGGCATTTTAAATTGGGGCAATTCGGCCTCTAGAAAGGCTATAATTTTTCCCTCTTTTTTGGCTAAAAGACTTAGTGAAAATTTCATTATGCCTTAGAATATATTTTTTGTACTCGTTGGGTTTTTTGAGGGTTCAATTTTTTCCTTATCCATTTGTGTTAGGATATTTTAATACCTCTTGAGACTTTTTTGAAGGCTGATATTATCGAAGCCTTTAAATTATTTTAGGGCTGAGTTTATCGAAGTCCTTTTATATTTGCTTTGTTGAGGGTAGCCTTATTTAACCGATTTTTAAAAGTATTTGAAGGCATTTAAATTTTGGCAGAAGTCAAACATCTACGAGCCGTATTATTTCAGCCGAAGCCTTTCTATATGACTGTAGTCATTAATATGATCGTAGCCTTTGGGTGTGTCTTTTAGACTTATTTTCCGATAACCTTTCGAACTTGTCTGAAAGGTTAGTCCTCGAGTATGATGGCCTTGGCCTTTGCATTGAGGAATGCCTATTTTAGGTCTTATAAATTTGAGTTTAGATATTTGAATGTGTTGACTGTCAATGACAATCCCCAAGTATTCGAGGTGTGTTTGCATTTTGGCCCTTGAGCCACTTCTCGTAGAATTGCAAGCATGTAGTTCGTATAGTGGAAAATTTCTTTAAGACAAAGTGTATTGATATAGAAAGAATGCTTCTTTGAATAATTGGTACTTGCGCACATATTTTCCATTAGGGCTCGGCTATTTTATATGGACACGGTTCATCTAACCATTTGGCCCATTACAAAATTTCCCTATCGAGGCCCTTTTTGGCGTGAAGTATTTTCCTCGAAAATATAACCTCCGAGGGTGAGGCCCCTCAATATTTGAGGTTGATTGAAAAGAAGTATTTGATACTGTTGGATTCTCCTAGGTAGCACATAATTGTTGCCTCGTTAAAAACCTCTCCGGAAAAACACATTTGGGATAAAACCCGATCTAAGGGAAAAATAGTGCAATGCGTGCTTTAAAACCTAAGGTCTTCGTGTATAAGTGTCCCTCGTTGTCTTCGACGAAACATCTAAAATGAGTTAGTCAAAAATACAAATGGAAAAGGAGAAAGTCATACCTTAGCAATAATATCGTTTGAGTGGTGATACATTCCAGTTATTTGGAAATTGTTGACCTCCCATCGTGCCAAGTTTGTAAGATCCTTTACCGACAACTTCGATGACTTGGTATGGTCCTTCCCAATTCGGGCCTATTTTTTCTAATTCGGGTCTTGAGTATTGAGTGTGACTTTTCGTAGAACTAAGTCCCCTATTCCGAAGTGTCGAAAGTTTGTCCTTCTATTACAATATCTCTCGATTTTTGTTTCTACGTCGCCATCTGAACATGTGTAGCTTCTCGTTTTTCATCTAGTAGCTCGAGGCTAGTATTCATAGCCTCAGGATTTGAATCCTCCGATTCATGTCAAAATCTAGCGGTGAGTTCCCCGACCTCGACCAGAATTAAGTCCTCAGAGCCATATACTAAAGAGAACGGGGTTTCCCCCGTGCTTGACTTCGATGTTGTTCGATATGTGCAAAGAACATTGGGTATAACTTCTCTCCATTTTCCTTTTGCATCGTTCAAACTCTTCTTTAAGTTTTGAATGATATTTTTGTTTGTTGACTCGGCCTATCCGTTCCCGCTCGGGTAGTACGGTGTTGATAAGATCCCAGTTATTTTGTGTGCTTTGAGGAACTCCGTTACCTTATTGTCGACGAATTTCTTCCCGTTGTCACATGCTATTTTGGTAGCTACCCCGAATTGACACACGATTCCATCCCATATAAAGTCAATAACTTCCTTTTCTCTGACCTTCTCGAAGGCCTGTGGTTCCACCTATTTAGAAAAGTAATCAGTCATAAACAAAATGAACTTAGCTTTACCTGGGGCCATTGGTAGATGGCCGAAAATATCCATTCCCTATTTCGTAAAAGGCCATGGGGACAGGACTGCGTGAAGTTTCTCTACACGTTGATAAATCATTGATGCAAACCTTTGACATTTATCACACTTTTTAACAAGCTCCTTAGTGTCTTTTTCCATGCTATCCCAGTAATAACCTACTCTAATAATTTTTCAAATCAAGGATGCGGCGGCAGAGTGATTCCCACAAGTGCCTTCGTGGATTTCTCGTAGAACATAATCGCTGTCCCCCGGCCCTAGACATGCTGTGAACGGTCGATCGAACATTCTTTTGTACAATGTTCCATTTTTATCCAATATGAACCTAGCAGCCTTGGTTCATAGAGCCCTTAATTCTTTATGATCCGAAGGGAGTTTTCCACTTTTCAAATATTTTATCTAATCCCAATTCAAACTTTTGGAGTTTATCTCAGGATGACCCTTGTCGACCACAGATCTTGATAATTGGACGACAGTTGCTGAGACGATATCATCTTCTTCAACTGATGACCCCAAGTTAGCAAGTGCATTGGCCTCACTGTTTTCTTCTCGAGGAACATGATTTAGAGTCCACTCCTTGAAATGGTGCAAGATTACTTGTAGCTTGTCCAAATATCTTTTCATCCTATCCTCTCGAACAACGAAACTTTTATTTACTTGGTTTACCACCAAAAAAGAATCACTCTTGGCTTCAATGACTTATGTCCCCAAGCTTTTACCTAGCTCTAGACGTGCAATCATGGCCTCGTACTTGGCCTTATTATTAGTCAACCTAGAAGTTTTGATAGATTGTCTAATAGTACTACCTGTCGTAGGCTTCAAAACAATGCCATGTCTGGACCCTTTTACGTTGGAGGTGCTATTTATAAAAATGGTCCATAACCCCGATGATGTACCCGATTTTAGCAGAATTTATTTCTCCACTTCGGGCACGAGGGTAGGCGTAAGATCGGTCACGAAGTCAGCTAGGATTTGAGACTTTATGGTCGTTCGGGATTAATATTTGATATCGTACCCCCAAGTTCGATGGCCCATTTGGCCAATCGGCCCGATAGCTCGGGCTTATGCTAAACATTTTGAAGGGGATAAGTGGATACACACATATGGGGTGACATTGAAAATATGGTTTTAACTTTCTAGATGCGCTTATTAATGCAAGTGCCAATTTTTCTAAGTCTGGATATCTAGTTTCAGCATTTCCTAGAGTTAGACTTACGTAATAGATAGGGAACTGCGTACCTTGCTCTTTCTGAACTAGTACTCCACTTACTGCTCTCGCAAACACAACCAAATATAAGTAAAGCTTTTCATCTAACTTGGGAGTGTGAAGCAGAGGTGCGCTCAACAAGTATCGGTTCAATTCCTCCAATGCTTGTTGGTATTTTGGGGTCCATGCAAAATTATTATTTTTTTGTGTAAGGAGAAAACCTGTGGCTTCGATCTGATGACCTCAAAATGATCTATTCGTCCTATTAGCCTTTGCAAGGCTTCACACTATCCACGATTGTGATATCTTCGATGGCCTTGATCTTATCGGGGTTGATCTCGATTCCCTGATAAGATACCATGAAATTGAGGAACTTGCTCGAGCCAACTCCGAAGGCACATTTTTCTGGGTTAAGCTTCATGTTATACTTCCTCAAGATTTTGAATGTTTCCTGCAAATGAGTTAAATGGTCCTCTACGCGCAGGGACTTAACCAACATATCGTCAATATAAGCTTCCATTGATTTACCTATCTGTTCCTCTAACATTTTCTTAAGTAGGCCTTGGTACGTGGCTCCAGCATTTTTAGTCTAAAGGGCATTACATTGTAATAGTATGTTCCAAACTTAGTGATAAACGAGGTCTTCTCTTGGTCCTCTGGGTTCATTTGAATTTTATTATACCTGGAGTAGGCGTCGAGAAAGGTGAGGATCTTGTGGCCGGCCGTGGCATCGATCATGCAATCAATGTTAGGCAGTGGAAAGGAGTCTTTGGGGCATGCCTTGTTCAAATCCTTATAATCTACACACATTCTAAGCTTGTTCCCTTTTTTAGGGACTACAACTACATTGGTTAACCACTTGGGATATTTTACCTCCCGAATTGACCATATTTTAAGAAGTTTAGTTACCTATTCCTTTATGAATACGTGCTTTACCTCGGACTGGGGCCTTCTCTTTTGCTTTACTGGTTTGAATCTGGGGTTGAGGCTTAGCTACCGTGTTGTTATTTCTGGTGGGATACATGTCATGTCTAAGTAGGACCAAGCAAAACAATCTATGTTATCGATAAGAAATTAAATGAGTTTTTTCCTGAGTTCGGGGGTTAATCCCGTTTGCAGGAATACCTTTTTCTCGGGCATGTACTCAATCAGTATGACCTTTTCCAACTCCTCGACCGTTGACTTAGGTGCATCTGACTCTTCGGTAAGAATGAAATTTCGAGGAGTAAGGAGTTCCTCTTCTACTTTTTTTTTTCAATTACCTACTTCTCCGATTCGGACGAGGCTAGGGACGGTGATTGCTATTTGGCTGTCTGCTTATCTTTGGTGCTCGACTTTTCTGAGGCCGAAGTCATTGGTACCGATATCACCTCATTGACTGCAAACATTTCCTTTGCAGCATGTTGTTCCCCGTAAACTGTTTTCACACTATCCACTGTTGGGAATTTCATCATGTGGTGAAGAGTCGAAGGTACTACCCTCATGTTGTGGATCCATGGCCTCCTGAGTAGTGCGTTATCTCTCATGTCGCCTTCAGTGACATGGAATTTTGTATCTTGGATGGTCCCGGCCACATTCATTGGTAGGATTATCTCCCCCTTCGTTAATTCACTTGCCATGTTGAAGCCGTTTAAGACTCGAGATGCAGGTACAATTTGGTCCTACAGGCCGAGCTACTCTATGACCCTCGATCTGATTATGTTTGATGAACAACCTGGATCGATGAGAACACACTTAACTTGAATTTTATTTAACAAAATAGAAATTACCAGGTCATCATTGTGCGGCTGAGAAATGCTTTCCACTTCCTCGTCATTGAACGATAAGATTCCCTCGAGCATATAATTTTGAGTTTGTTTTTCTCTGGTAATCGACAACTTGGTACGTTTGAATATAGGCCCATGTGGACACCGACACCGCCAACGATCATATGAATTACATGTTGCGGTTCTTCTTGTTCATTTTTTTTGTTGGCGTCTCTTTCCCTGAAGTGGTTATTTGCTCGATCATTAAGAAATTCTCGAAGATGACACTCGTTGAATAATCAAGCTACCTCCTCTCTCAGCTGCCTGCCGTCTTCGGTCCTATGGCCATGTGTGCCATGATATTTACAGATCAAGTTTGGATTTCTTTGAGAAAGATTGGTTTGTATAGGCCTGGGCCACCATGTGTCATTAATCATTCCAATAACTGATACGATCCCTGATGCATCAACACAGAAATTATACTCTGATAATTAAGGTGCTTCTGCATGATTGGTATGTTTATCAAAACTGCTCTTACTCATAAGTCCCAGAGAGCTTTGACCTCGATCATTTCTTCGATCGTTTCGAGGAGCATTACGCCCTGAACCGTTGTTTCTCCGATCCGCAACATATTGGAAAATATCATTCCCTGTTTGATCTTGGTTCCCAGCCCGTATCCCTCAGGGCTTCAACTTCTAATCTATTAGGATGAACTAAACCAGGGGCTCCCAACTGGTCATCCACGACCTTTTTCTTCGATTGGTAACAATTATGTACATCTGACCAAGTCACAACTGGGTACTCGATCAGAGTTTGCTTCAACTGTCATGATGCGATCAAACTATACTCGTTCAAACCCTGTGTAAAAGCTTGCACGGCCCAATCATCTGAGATTGGTGGTAATTCCATTTGTTCCATTTGAAATGGGAATACGAACTCCCTTAGCATCTCATCATTCATTTGTTTTATCTTGAAAACATCTGATTTCCTTGTCGTAACTTTCATGGCCCCGATGTTTGCCTTTACGAAGGCGTATGCTAACATAGCAAACAAATCAATAGAATTCGGTGGCAAGTTTTGATACCAAATCACTGCTCCTTTTCACAAAGTCTCCCCATATTTTTTCAATAGAACCGACTCGATCTCATCATCATTTAGGTCGTTTCCTTTAATCACGCAAGTGTACGAGGTAATATGTTTATTAGGGTCACTTATCCTATTGTACTTAGGTATATCGGGCTTATGAAACTTTTAAGGAATAGGCTTTGGAGCAGCACTCGGAGGGAATGACTGTTGTATGAATTTCATGGCATCCAAATCTTTCAAGGCCGGGGGTGCTCCTTGTATTTGATCGACACGGGAGTTATACGTTTTCACCTTTTTCTCATTTTGCTCATTCTTTTTATCCCCGACTCGATTCTTTTGGCGGGTTCTTCGAGTATCCTCATAATCATGGGGTCAGTCCCCCGGCCATTACCGTTTGATCTTTCAGGCACCAGCTCAGTACGACGAGTGATTTTTGGCTCGACTACACTTGGAGTTTTATGCTGACTTTGAAGTTGAGCAATGACAACCAGTTGAGCTTGTAACATCTTGAATATTACTTGAAGGCTACCTCCTCCATCTCTTATATCTGGTATTCCTTAGCCAACGGATCGGACTTCCCTACGTAGACTTCCTCCAGGGTCTGGGCCTAAATCTGCATTTAGAGCAATGTGAGAGCTAACATCAACTAGTTCCACATTTGGCACATCCTTACTGTCTAACCGTCTAATACGGATTTGTACTAACTCCTATACATCGATTCCGAAATTTATTCCATGATCTTGGGGATGCGGGAATCTTGCTCTTTCTGTTACAAATCCATAACGACATCATCTTGGGGTTGGTCATACTTGGCTCCGATGTTCCTCGAGCACTTAGATCTTCGAACCTGGTATTTTGCCTTCGTGCTCGAGCTCGGTCTATATTGAACCTGTTCTCGATGCAACCTCTCGAGCCTACAAAATCGAAGGCATATGATTTTGACCGTATACAAACACATTATATCAGCGAGTATCTTCTGACTAAAAAATTTCGCCACTATTTAACAGAAGTTAGTCAAGATACTTATTGAGTACATGGGATCGATTGTACTCATATTACATTTCTGCACCTTGCGTGCAGATATTCAGCGAGGTGCACCTACGGAGTTCATAGGCCTAGCATTAAAGACGTATGAGCACTCCAGATTCAATCTACCATTTGTTCGCGATAGTTTAGGATTTATATTTCTTTATATAAAATTCAAACAAATGAGGTATCGTTCCTCAAACTGAAATTGTAATCTTATTCGTAGTCGCTCATGACTTGTACTATCAGTCCTTGGAAACTTGTACAAAATTCAGTTATTTTATTCTTGTTGTTATTGATCTTTCACTTGAGTTACGTTATTCTATGTTAGGCTTACCTAGCATTATGTTAGGTGTCATCACGACTAGGTGGATATATGGGTCGTGACACTCTAGCAATTATAGAAAAGGGTATAACGGGTACAAAAAAATAGTTAAGTGTCCATAATGCCCTCGAAGCTCATATGAAATATCTTAATTGTCCCCATTTTGGCCACGCTCATTGTGGCCACAACGGTTTTTCCTTTTTATATACTATTGAAATTTATGAATGAATTGTATATAACAAACATGATATGATCAATGGCTCTTTTGCAAATACCAGTATCTCTATAAATCGATGAGGAATTTCATCTAGAATAATCTAATAATTACAATATAATTTGCACATATATTCTACATACAGAGACAAAAATTAACAACAGATTGAACAAGAACAGTGCCAATATGGTAGAGTTATACCCCTATGACAACAAGCAGATCTTGCTCGATTTGACCACAAAATTTGAGAGGCAAGTCAAGGCAAAGAACCAATATACTTCTTCATCTTTCACGTGGAACAAAAATAAAGAACACATAAATGAGGAGCTAAATGGGGCAAGAAAGAGCAGTGGTAAACGGGGCATGGCATGACATGGCAAAATATTAGTAGGCAAAGACTTAACCCCCTATCCCGTGCGCTCTGTCCCGTCCCGTTTCCATCCCTAAAAAAACCTAGAAACAAAGTAAGACTATTTACTTGTAAGAGTACTGATGACAGGGCTAAGGAGACCAAGCCATTGGCAACACCTCATGTTGATATAGACAAAAACAAGGTTAATTGAGGAATGTAACAAACAACAAACAATTGATGTAGAGTTTATTATCACTAGGATTATTTCCTGCAACCAAACGAGCACTAAATAAACTCAACTCCCTGGATTAGTAGTCATCGCGGGATTCTCTATATCCACCATAGTTATCTTCATTACTTCCGCTGTAGTCTTCGCGCGATTTTCTACGTCCACCATGATTATCCTCATCACTTCCACAGTAATTGTCGCGCGATTTTCGACGTCCACCATGATTGTCCTCATCACTTCCACTGTAATCATTGTCCGATTTTCTACCTCCACTATGATTATCTTCATCACTTCCATTGTAGTCGTCGCGCGATTTTCTATGTCCACCATGATTATCTTCATCACTTCCATTGTAGTCGTCGAGCGCTTTTCTACGTCCATCATGATTATCTTCATCACTTCCATTGTAGTTGTCACGTGATTTTCTACGTCCACCATGATTATCTTCATCACTTCCACTGAAGTCGTCGCATGATTTTCTACGTCTTCCATTGTTATCTTCATCATTTCCCCTGTATTCATCGCGTGATTGTCTACGTCCACCATAGCCTTCTTCATCACATCCTCTTTTAGAGTCCAACTGCAAGCGAAGAAAGTATTTTTTAGCTTTTTTTTTTAAGCTTAAATAAAATGATAGTGTAAGAATTTTTACACAATTAATTACTACTCCCTCCTCCTGCTTGACGGGTAGAAAGTTTAAGAAAAATGAAGACTTTTAGAATTTGTGGTCTTAAACAGGTCCAAATGATGCCCAGAGTATTTGTGTAGTTATAAAATCTTTTCATTAAATCTAGAGTTGTAAGTTTAAGGTAAATTGTTAATAAATTTAGAAATGGTTGATTTTTTTTAAACGGATCAAAAAGGAAATAGGTTCACAGAATAAAGGGAGTATATATTATCTTGTTATAACAGATCAGTTGTCTTATTTTGCAGATCACACTTACTATATATATAGACTCATATTTGTAGTTATCTTTTAGGTGATCGAATAGTAAATTTTATTTTTCACTTTTGGTATATAGAAATTAAACACCTTGTACAATCATACTCAAGATTGTTTTTGTCATGTGAGTTTAACTTAAATTCATTGATAGTTAAAGAAATTACACTATTGATTACCTTTACTAGTTGTACCAAGTAACGTACTTCCTCTGATCCAGTTTATATGAATTTATTTCTTTTTTGGTCCGTTCCAAAAAGAATAAACCCTTTCTAAATTTGGTAACAATTTAGCTTAAACTTACAATTCTACCCTTAATGAGAAGCTTTTATAACCACACAAATACTCAGGGCTCCATTTGGACTTGTTTACGACCACAAATTTCAAAAGTGTTCATTTTTTTCTTAAATTTCGTGCCCAGTCAAACAGGTTCATATAAATTGGAACGGTGTGAGTATCTTATTTTTAAAGTTACAATTTCACTTTTTATGATGTTGTAGCAAATAACCTATCTTATTTACAAAATTACAATCTTACTTTTTATGACGAATTATCAGCAGATATCTTTTCAATAGTCCGATAGTATACTATGATATATATATAAGTGAAACTCTTGTCACATAATATTCTTACCTCAGTAGTGAAAGTGAGCCCAAGTTTTATCTCTCCACAATATTCTTCATCTTTGACAACATTGTAAGAGCGTGTTGGCACTTCCCGTTCACGAAACACTTCATGTAAGGAAATTCTGTTTCAAATTAACAAAACCACAAAATATAGACCGAAAAAAATTACAATGAGATATATAACATTAATGTCAAAAAAACAAAAATGTTCATATCAGAGGAAAAAGAATAAGAAAGATTATTACGTTGCTTCTCCAACAAAATCATCCGAACTGAAAGTATCTTTGTCCATAATCCTGAGGGTGATCTCTTCGACACCCTGACTGATAGTGAAAAGGAAAGTCTCATTCCATTCAGGTTCAGATCCTTCACCTGTAGGCTGTAGCCAATTAGTATTGAGATATTTGTTCTATGTTAATAGATGGATAATATTCAATCTGAATGTACCATAGAGATATGTAACATTTCCAAATTTTAATTCAAGTAATCAATAAACACACCTGATGCAACACTACTTTCCTTCTCTTGAGTCCGGCAGGTGATGACAACATAAGGATTCATACTAGCTGTTAAAATTCGAAAAATCAATCAAATTCATTTAACAAAGAGATTGACGGATTAGTAACCTAGAAAATAAAGGACAAGGGGCGCATGCATATGTCTACCAAATTAAAGGACAATTCAAAGTTGCATGGATAAAAATATGCTGCCTGCTGTAAATGACATGATAATTAAAGTAGCTGTAATCATGCTTACTTTGAGCCGACCGTCTATCAGAAACAATCTCGCTACCTTCATAAGGTAGGGGAAAGGTCTGGTTACACACTACCCTATCATGCTTTTTTTGACCCCACTTACGAAATTACCACGGGTATATTGTTATTGTTGTTGAACATGCTACCAGCGATCTGTTGATGCGATTTATTATATACGTGCAGGTATATCGTATATACATACATATATACATTATATATTTGCATATATAAAATTAAGATCTGAACAAGAATCATTTTGGGGGCCAAAGGTGAAGGAGAACAACTGTTTGTTTTCTCTTCCGAATTTTTTTTAATGTGAAAGTATCTAAGACCAAATGCTCGAACGCCATCTTCCCCTTCCCTTTAGCAATCAGGATAAATAGAATAAAAAATGGCGTTTATGAGGAATCATACTGAGCCAATTTTGGTCTTCAAGGCCTTTGGCATTTCCAAGAATAACTTCAAGCGTTCCAGTCGGCATCTTTTTTGAATCGAATTACTTTGACAGAAATAGAACAAGATAGTGGAAAGATGTAAAGGCTTCAATTCAGACCTATTTCCTGTTTTGAATGATGGCCCTTTAGACCTGCTCAATGCTCAATTTATAATTAACTATCCCAATCACTACATTCCACGTGGTCGTTGTTTAAGAAAAGAATATTTGACAGATATTTCAAAACTTGTTGGAAAAATTGATTACATTTTCAAATTTTAGTAAAAACAAAAATGCCCTTTTCAATAACAATCAAATAACACAATTTACAATTATCAAATAGAGTCATTGGATATATGAAATTCCTTCATCCTTAATCACAGACTTCTTCTTCGAGCTTTGGAATGTAAAACCTTCGGAAATGCTTCCCAGCCTTTAGTGGATCTTATAGGATGAGAATCTGAATTAGTCGTGCCATAAGTATACCAGACACTTCAAAAAAAAATTACCACAGCTAACCGCACTCATTTCGACCTCAATGCCAACCTAAATAATACCAATAACGTTTGCTGGATTTTTTCTCTTTTTTGGTATGAAAGATAGTACTGCATTAAAACTATATACAAGAGTTACTACAGAGAGGGGGATGCATGATGTGCATCGTATTAGTAGCGCTAGACAGTTGGTTATTACACTGATGATGATTACTTAAGTTTTTTCCAAAAAAAGTCTGATCAGTTGATCCAATGGAGTTCTCTACTACAGTAACGTCATTGATAGATGTGATTGCATTTTCGTCATCATGGGCAACAAAAATGGTTGTTTCCATATCCAGGGCATGTTCAGTTGTTATGCATGTTGTCCTCCTATAGCGTATGGCTCCTTCCCGATCCAATTGTAATGTGGTGCTGACAAAATCTGGCTGCACATAAAAAATACTCCCTCCGTTTCAATTTATGTGAATCCATTTAACTGGGCACGGAATTTAAGAAAAAAGAGAAGACTTTTGAACTTGTGGTGTAAAATGAGACACATATATTTTGTGTGGTTATAAATCATTGCATAAAGGTAAATTGTTTCCAAATAAGGAAATGGGCCATTCTTTTTTGCACGGACCAAAAAGGAAATAGGTTCACATAAATTGAAACGGAGGGAGTAATAGGTTTTATAGTTGGTGCCATGCTGCAACCTGCTTTAGCTAATCGATCGGCCACCTCATTGTTCTCTCTATAGATATGCATAATTGTGAAACTATGCAGCTGGTTCAGGAGCAGGGGCGGCTCAACTGATCTCGTGGCCTAAAGCGAAATCATTTTGAGAGGCCCTTAAATTTATTTTATAAAATTTTTGCACTAACAAAAAAAAAATTTCTTTCTAAACAACAAAGACATTTAACACACACACACAAACACACACAAAAATTAGGAAGAAGAGCACAACGAATAAATTGAGGCATTATCAGCGTTGAGTCCAGAACTCAACGTGAACATTTTGATTTGGCTATCGTCACAAATAAGAAAAAGAAATGAACGTACATAACGTAATAGTTTAAGTTTAGAGCATTAACAGTGTCAAAAATATTTACACCTTCTGATTAATTTAAATGATAATTGTAGTGATTTCATTAAGTAGCACTCATTGAAGAATATCTAGAATAGATTGTAAATAACCTAATATGTGAAATTATAATAAAAAAACTGGTGCATGAATAATTTCGTGTTGATGGAGTTTCATAGAAGATTATAAGTAGCACTCTTGCTCATACTTTATTGAGAGCGCATTTTTGAGATTGTAATTATATTAAAGTTTCAAATTTTTAAGTTTCTAATAATATGACTCATATTTTTTTAGACAATAATTTTTAAAGGACAACCTAACATAAATTGGGACGGAAGGAATATGGAATTCAAATTTCTAAATGAACTTTTCTGTTTGACATAATTTATAAATGCTTAAGAAAAAGAAAAGGAAGAACACAAGTATAAATTTGAATTAAGAAGACAAGATTAAAAGGAAACTTGTATTGCCAAGAAATCAAATTCTTATACGTATTTCATTACAGTAAGCGTTCATTATGCTCTCCTTTTCTTTGATTTTTTTTTTATCTGCATAAATTACAAAGTTTACAATTCTTTTTACCTTTTTCCTCTAAAAAATTAAATATTTTTTTAATATCTTTAATCCATAAAGTTAATTTTAAGAAATTTTGAGGCCCCTAGAATTTGGGGCCTCAAGCTAATGCTTTACTTGCTTTGGCCTCAAGCCGGCCCTGTTCAGGAGGTGCTTGCAGTCATAGATAAGATTAGTGTAATGCATGTTATTATTTTTTAGCAATTTTACTGATGATGACGACATAAGTTTTTTTCAAAAAATTCCGATATGTTGAACCAATGGAGTTCTCTATTTTTGTAAGGCCATTGTAGTTGTGATTGCATGTCCGTGACCGTCATCATGGGCAACAAAAATGGTTTTGTCCATATCCAGGGCATGTTCAGTTGTTATGCATGTTGTCTTCCTATAGCGTATTGCTCCTTCCCGATCCAATTGTAATGTGGTGCTGACAAAATCTATAGTTGGTGCCATGCTGCAAGCTGCTTTAGCTAATCGATCGGCCACCTCATTGTTCTCTCTGTAGATATGCGTAAATGTAAAACTATGCAGCCGGTTCAGGAGGTGCCTGTAGTCAAAGATAAGATTAGTGTAATGCATGTTATTATTTTTTAGCAATGTTAGTACCTCTGACACATCAATGTTTACTTCCCGTGGAACCAAACGGTGAGTGGTTGCCAATTCCAACCCATGAAAGAGAGCTTGTAATTCTGCATGAATGTTGTTTGTGATGTTGATGTTACCTAAAAATTGGATAATCCAATTTCCTTTTGAATCTCAAATGAGCCCTCCTATACTTGCTTTGTTAGTTGCTGAGGATGCCGCTCCATCAGTATTTAGCTTGAAGTAATTTGGTTTCGGAGGGATCTATTTTATAGGCTTTACTGTGGGGTTTGGTTTTGATTGCAGGTTGGTGGCCAAGTATGTATATTCTAGGGCTTGGTTAGTGAAAAATTTGATAGATAGCTGGTGTTGGGTGTGATTAAAATTATTGTCGAGCAAGTCAAATGTGCCATAGCGTATAAGAAATAACAGTTTGATTGCTTATGCAGTAAGGCATGGGGTTGGTTTTAGCCTTCATCAGAGGCATTAACCATTCCGAAGGTTGTGACAATTTGTTAAAGTGGCTAACAACATCAATCAAACCTAGTTGTGCCCCAGGGGATTGCACGTTTGGATAGTTGAGAAACATGTGATTAATTGATTCGTGTGCTCTATTACAAATTTTGCAACGATCGTACAAAAGTATACCTATATGATGCAAATATTGCCTCATAGGTAGACTGTTGTGCATTATAAGTCATAAGAACATTTTAATTTTGGAGGTTGATCACGCCCAAAGTGTATCCTCTAAATAGGATTCTGCGGACGTTGCAAATAAAACCCAAGTATTACGCTCAGGGTCAAATCCACAGAGAGTTAACCTAACAACTGCTATCTCTAAAACCTCTCACTTCTCAGAACCAGCTTCCCAATACTTTTTTGTATCAATGTTGAGTTTCTGTATAAACTAAAATTGTGTAAAAAGAATAAACTATAACTAAATACTAGAGTTGTAGACAAATATGAGAGAAAAGTGCTAAGGTAATGATTTTCCCTATTGATGGAATCC
>MU711758.1:4073-28837 GCA_026770625.1 Nicotiana glauca | reverse complement strand
TACCTACAATTCATAAAAGACACTACTAAGAGCATTTTGTCATCATATATATAATCAAAACAACATGAAAATGTGATTATTTAGGGCGTGATCATAGTCAAATTCACCTATTATCAGAGGTAATCAGAGTTTTCCAATCCAAGCATATTGGGGTGTTTGGGATACTGTTGGTAGGCGGTGTTGGAGTAGTTTATTTTACATTGAATGCACATACCTTGATGCGTTAAACCCCGATATATAGTATTGAATTTAGTGGCGTAGGTAGGCACATGTATCCTATTGATAATGTTTTTTACGTGACCTTTTGCTGGACTTGCCAAGCCGTATTTTACTTATATATAAAAACTAATAATTCATACAAATTCATTAATTGAGTACCTAGTCAAAATATTAATTGTCAAATTAAAAATAATGGAGCATCCATAATTTCAAAATCTTGAATCTGCCATCCATCACACTGCTTTAGTTGTGATCCAATATTTTTTTGGAAAATCAAGAGTAATGGAAAATGCTACATCATATTCACTGTAAGGCAAGATTCCATTTCAAATGCCAAAATGGATATTTAATGGTACCAGTGTTAGAATTATGCAATTGTGTAATAAACACGATAAGCCTTTTATATTTATAGATGTGCTCTGTAGAATAGTATAAGAATATTGTACAACAGCCTAATGAAATGTACATAATTACAAGAGTATAACTCCAATTCTAACCCGCTCCCTTAATCATGAAGAGATTCTCTCTTATGACATTTAAACCTATGGAAACAAGAACCTTTAGTAAGAATATTGGCAAGTTGTTGTTGGTAAACAGCATACCAAAATAAAACCAGAAGTAACCCGTTAACCGACAAAATGAAAGTCCACAACTAAATGTTTTGTCTGTGAATGGCAGAGAGGATTAACAATCAGGTATAATGTACTAATATTATCACAATAAATAAGAGGATGGTCTAGATGATAGATGTGAAGATCACAAAACAACTGGTGAACCTAGAAAATATCAACAATAATATGTGCCATGGAGTGATATTTCACCTATGTGCTAGAACAGTATATGTTACTTCTTAGAAGATCAAGAAAAGGGATTATTACCGAAAACTAAAAGAAAAAACCATAGGTAGCGCAAAGAGTCAGGAAAACCAGCCCAATGCGTCAGATTAAGCAGACCTAGCGCAAAATGTGAATGAATGTTTAAAAATGATAAGGCAGAGAAACGAGAATTGAGGGAGAAGATTTGCAAGTTTCGGCAAAAGGAGGAAGAAGAAAGAGAAGAAAAATACTCTAAATTTGAAAAATGTTTCAAAGCATGGCTAGAAGTTAAATGGGTGTCAAGCGCACGTACACTTAGTATACTTTTACTTTTGGGAAACTTATGCAAATGTCTCAAATAAGTCTTAACTTACCAACCTCTAGCGATTAGCCATAAACTTATCAAAACTAGCTAAGTACATACAAAAATTGAAAACACAAATAAATAAGGTTCTTTCTCTCAAATAATCACATGCAAAAATCACCTTCCATATTTTTTAAGCGTGATTAACAACATTAAATGCAAGACGGAAATGAAATTTCATGGATGAGGTAGCAAATAAAGGTGATGAAATACAAAAAAAAATAATATTCCAAAAATCTAAGCAATAAAAGGAACTTTTTCGATGGGTATAGTTGAAATTCATTGAAAACATATAGATAAGTCAATACAAAAAATTTGAAGAAGATTGGAGGTGATTTGGACTGGTTTTGTATTAAAATTCGTAATTAAATCAAGTTCAAAAATTCTTCTGTGACACATGTATCATGCATGTATCTCATATACTGGTATACATGGATATACACGTGATACACAATTGATACAAATATGATATATATGTGATACACATATCATTTTTTTTTCATGTTCAATTTTTACTTCGAATTTTCAATTCAAACCGCCTCAAAACTTCACCAAATCACCCCAAATTTAAAATTCAAGCTCCTTAAGATGTATCCAATATATTCTAATAACATCCACTAAGAAAAACAAAAAAATTGATATTTTTTTGCTAAAATAACTAATTGGCTAATATTAATAATATTTAATTGGCCAATTTTTGTAATGAGCTATTTATAAATGGACATAGCTGGTAGTTTTCCTTTAACTTTTAAGGAGATCGAGACCGGTGATGGCTCGGTTAGTGACCCACCAGGGTACTGACCGAAACCAACATGTTTGTTACCAGAAATGTCCTTTTATGTCAGTGTAATAAGAACATGACAGATAAATCTAGTCTAACATCATTACTCTGCCATCTCCATACTCATGTCGACGAACGATTAGCGTTGTAACTAGTTTGTTTGGCTCAATCAGCCCAAAAATATTCTAAACATGATGTGATATTATCAATATTTCGGCCAAGCTCGTAGGGTTTCTCATAAAGAGCCTTGCACGAATAAGAGTATTCCTACACCTTGTATTTTCACTTATTAGTGTGAGACTTTGTTTGCATGGACATCCAATATTATATCTTTATATACTTTAGCAGAATGGTATCTATAGTCATATGATTTTCAGAAATAGTATATACAGTAGAGTATTATTTTCTTTATACATTAGAAGGACTTACCCCCTTTTCCTCGAAAGTCGGCCTTACTCAACATGCACCTTTCTTAGTATGGTTTTCTTTTTCTGTCAAATTTGCCGATTCAGTGCCCAATTCCAACGGACATTATGATTGATATCAGAGCCGAAAATGACATTCAGCAGTGAGCCTATTACTTTTCAACTATGGTTGGCAATTTATTTGCTTTTATTATTTTGTACTTGTTATGTCAGGAATCAGAATGTATTCCATGTAAACTTATAAATGATCGTACGAGTCTGTGGCTGGGTTTAGACTTGTGCATTTATCGTTATATATGTTTTCATTTCAAATTGGATTTTCGTTTGGATTCGCGCCCCATTTTCTCGCGAAAGCGAGTTCCGACATCGTGACAAATCCTTTTGGAATGGGAGATAGAGTGTTAAAGGAGAAGAGTCGCCACCTAATGATTTTTAAGGTTCGTTAGGGCACCTATTTGCAAATAACTCTGTTTGACTAGTCAACGCCACCAAAGATCGGGTAAGGGCTCAAATTACCTCAAAGAGAAGGTATTAGGCACTCTTCGAGGTCCACAACTGTGGCTCTCGATCGGACTTAAGATTATGTGGATTTCTATTAAACTAGGTGATCAAATAAACAAAGGTAGTTTAGAAAAAGAATTTTATTACAACACAATTAGTACAAATCTTACGCGAACGCAGGGATACAATTATTTCTAACCACGCATAAAAAGGAAAGGAAGGGGGTGGGTCCTAAGGTTTTTTTCCTAAAGGATCACCCCGTGCAATATAAATAATACTTCGCAACTCCCCTACAATAGGGAGTTACTCATATTATTCAACATGCACAGACTATCATCTCCAGCTACCCGATTACTATGCTAAAGTTGTTACCTAAAAACATTCTAATTCAGCTCTAAGTCGTACCCTATGCATGCACTACCCATCCCATACCTAGGGTCCATTAGGTATTTGACCTCTATTTGGGTGGTTCTAGACCTCACTTAGGCTGCTTAGAAATGTCAAAACTAGGCGACACAAAAAGACATAGACTTCACGTATAAGCAGTTAAGGCTCAAGTTTTGCCCCCACACTTAAGTAACAAATGCACGCAAGACAAATCCTAAAATTAAGCAATTCAAAATTGAGAAATTGAATCCTTATAGACATGATTTCTATGTGATAAGGCATCAAGTCTTACAAGCAGTTTCAGAGGCCTAGCATTGCTTATGGACAGGATTATACGACTTGCATGCTGATTAATAAAATTGCGGATTCCTAGTTATTAAGCATGCTGTATCTAAATGACTCGTGCAGTAAGGATGTTTACCGTGAAAATAGTAACAACAACTAAATTTGTGAATGTGATTCTCAAAATATGTGATCTATTCCCGAGCTAGTTTTTTTAGGGTGGTTAGTGCTAAAACATAAGGTAAAATGATAAAGATCGAGTTAACCAAAGCAATAATTGAACCAGTAAGGGGATGTTTTCCGGGCGCACAACCAGCTAGTAGATACCTCGGAGCCGAGCCTCGAGCCTATATCGAGCTTATCGAGGGCAGTCGAGAAGGGGATAACAAGTAAAGATATATATAAGTAAGGCTCTATACTATCAATCTTGAGCAAAATAACGAAGAACAAATGAGGAAATAATAAAGTGCTAAGGCGACCTCGAGGTCGATGGAGACAGATAACTTAGAAGAAAGAGAGAGAGAGAGAGAGAGCGAGAGAGACATATTATTGCATTTGTTGAGAAGTGGAGCAACATTAGTCCCTTACAAGGTAGTGTGAGCCCCCTTATATAGGCGAGGGGACTCGGTATAGTACATGTGTATTAATTGCAAGAGTACAAAGATGAGATGGCTTGACGCAAGACCTCACAGTAGGCTCTGGATAGGCCGGACCTTTCAGGTGTTGTCATGTGCCTATGAGACTTCCCATTTTACCTCGACCTCGGACCTTGCTTCCTTCGAGTCGGACTTCAACGAGTCCCAAGGCTAAGCACTCGGTCGCGACCTCCCGCCCATGGGGTCTCGGGAAAAAGCTTTCGAAACGTATTGATAGCTAAAAATCAAGTCTTCTAATTTTTCCACGTACAGATAGTCTCCGTGTTTCCGATGATGAAGTGATGGGAAATGATTCTGACACTCGACTCCTCGAGCTCTTTTTGGCAACGCTATACTGGCGATTCGGATCACGGCATAATCTTTTGTAATAGACGGCGTATCTCATAGATCTCTGTTCGATGCCCTGTCGTTTCTGCTCCTCGAGGCAAAAGTGCTGCCGTCGATTTATTTTTCCAAGAAAGTAGTAATTGCCTCCACCGGTCAATCTTCCAGAGCCTTGATGACCGTGTTGTTTTTTCCCTTATAAATGAGGGCATTTTGTGGCGTTGCTTCCCCTGTCTCAATACTTGCGTTGGCATGCTTTTGCTTCTTCCTTATTATGATCTTCTTGTACCTTTGACCACCACGATGGAAGCTTTCTATCTCAAGGATATTTTGCGGAGTTCTTCCAGGCCGCATCGAGGCCATCTATCGGGGCCTCCCTTTGTTGAATATAAACACGATGTCCCGATATTGCTACGGTCGTTGGCACATTGGTTTTTGCTGCTACTGTTGGCCCGAGATGGTGATAGATGGGGAGTTGGTTTCACCTTTTGCGTAGGAGGCAGTTTGAATTATGTACCGCTGCTAAAAAAAGGGCTCGAAATGTCCACCGCTGCTCACATACATACCCCAGCTCGACATGGAACTCTACCCCGAGCTGGGAGCTTACACGGCTTGATGATCGAAGAAGTGTATTTGAAGTAGTCGTGCAAGCGAGATCGAGGATTTTTTGGTCCAATGTATCTTCGAAGTTTCCTTAGCCAAAGAGGGTCCTCGATATTTGGAGAGCTATTACGTTTTTTCATCCCTCCCTGTTCCCGTCACCATCTTTTTCGTCTTCTTCTCTAAAGTGCTACTTTGAGGGACCATGGCAAGGTTGTTGGAGGCGTGCATCCCATAATGCAATTCTTGAAGACTCTACCTTCGAGGGTAGAGTAGGTTTTAGGCCTTTTCTTTATGTATTCCACTTTGTCATATCTATGTGGGGAACCCATTGTACGCTTTTGTAAACGTGAACTAGGACCCTTCAGGTGCTGTTGTATATGGGTTTTTATGAATAAGAAATGAACTTTGTTGATCTCTGCTTTCAAATTTTCTCTATTTTTGTATGCCTCCATTCCCTTCGAGGCTCTTTGAATGTATCCTTTTGTGTTTCTAATCGCTGATATTTAGCTTGGACATAAGTTCTTGCCGATCGACATGGGTTCTTTTCGGTCCCATTTTCGTCTTTTGGGACAACTCTGGGTCGGTCTGACGGATCGGTGCTATAAGAGTATCCCAGGTTATTTGGAGATCGGGCATTGAGTTCTGAGGTCTCTGGGGTTACTGCTCCGGATGTAGGTCATCTTAGGGCACCTAGGAGCCCTTATTGATATGGATGTAGTTGGTCCTTTCAGGACGTACGAGATAGACTTCTACTTCTCTTTTGGCATTTGTTTGCTCTTACGTCCTTTAGGGTTTTTAATTGCCTTCTTTTGTTTTATGGGCCATCGTAGTGTGCCATGATAGCTTGTACTGGTCTTTAGCTAATTGACAAAGATCTTTCCCGATCTTTTTTGTCGTACTTCAGACCGATGGATGACCGACCAGATAAGCTTGAGCTATCGGGGCCTGCTAATTTGTTTGGAGATCACACGTTAAATTCTGGGGCCTTCGGGAATGCTACCTTGGATGAAAGTCATCTTCGGGTACCCCGATGGGCCCTGTTGATTTTGATGTAGATAACTCTTTCAGAAAGTAGAAGGTTGGCTTCTATTTGAGGAGTTTGCCTATTTTTGGGGCGCTTCTTTGGGGCCTCGTAGAGCTTTTGGCAAATGGGGTTTCCAGAATTTACTCCTCTAGGGAGGGGATCGCGAGCCTGGGTGCTTGTCCTGCATCTGATACTAGTGTTTTAGAGCTCGTCGTGGCCCTTTTTCTTGGGTCCGGGGGCTCACGATGCGAAATGCTGGTTTGAGCATAGAGATTGTAAGCGTGGTCCCCCAAGTGTTGTCATCTATGGGAGGATGTTTCTTGGGTCGGGTATTAATCTATCAATCTGTATTGAGGCCATGGGCCTCCCAGGGCTTGCCTCGAGTAGGTGAGTCGTCACTGTTTTTCTTATATATGTGGAGCGGCCTTGGATTCTTCGCAAGACTCTACTATTTTCAAATAGCCGCTTTTCCGTTCTTCTATAGGGGACTTTATATTTCTAGGCGTGAAAGTATTAGCATGTACCTTTGCTTTGGCCTGTTAGCTCCATCATAACCATGGAAACTGCTTCGGGGCCGATCCGACAAGAAGCCGAGGGCGCTGCTCTTGGTGCTAAGGAATCAAGGGAGTTTTCTTTGGAGATGGCATCTTTGCTAAGGGGAGAACAACTAGAGATGGCGAGGCGATACTGTGGGTGGAGCAAGGGGGCGACACTACGGGTGTTTTCCCCAGGTGAAGGCATCACGGACTCTGCTGATGGGTTCTTGAGTGTGTACCTATACTCTTTTTGTATTTGGCCCCCCTGATAGGGTTGTGCTTGACTTTTTTTTGAAGTATCTGGTTACTCCGACGCAGATTCATCCGTTGTTTTGGCAAACGGTGCTGATGATGAGATTCTTTACGGAGAAACCCGAGCTCGAGTTCACTCTTGATCATCTCATTAGGCTATATCGTCCTTTTCATCATCGAGGCCAAGTCCATGATTTTCCTGGCTGGGTTCGGAGGTTAGTGACCCATTTGTCTTGCGACGAACACAAGTGGCGAGCTATGTCTCTCATCAGGTGAGAAGTGGACCATCAAGGTACGTGCGCATGTTGCTTTTCTCCTGCTGGCATGTGCCCGGGGTAATATTTTCCTATCTTATTTGTACTCGATTCGCTGTTTGTAGATATCGGGCGGTTCCTTGGGGCGAGGAAGCACTTTTTTGCAGAGAAGATAGAGTCATCGGCCTCCGGGCTGAGAGATGGCAGTAATAAGAGCGACCGGAACCCACAATGCGAAGAAGATTTCAATAGTGCTGGTCGGGCTTGTATTTCTGAGGACGGGGCATCACATGAGTCTGCTATTCCCAAAGCACCTATTTCCCGACAAACGACTCCTTTGATCAAGCACGTTGTTTAGGTTGTTCCTTTAGGCGTATTGTGGTTGAATTGTCCTTGGGTTCAGTCTCCGAGTCAGGATCTGACTCGAGCTTAACTTACCCTTGAGCCTGTTTGGGCTGGCAATAATGATTCTCACTTTCTGCCTTGGGCGTTTGGCAATTTTTCGGGTCCAGTCTCCAAGTCGCACTGCGATTCAAGCTTAAGTTACCTTTGAGCTTGTTTGGGCTGGTGATAATGATTCTCACTTTCTGCCTTTGGGCTTTTGGCGATTTTTCGGGTCCAGTCTCCGAGTCGCATTGCGATTCGAGCTGTAATTGACCCTTTAATCTTTCAAGAGATTCCGGTTAACAATAGTGGCATCGATGTCACGCTCTTGAGATTATTATGATTTTTGGGTCCAGTCTCCAAGTGGCATTGCAACTCGAGCTATAATCAACCCTCAAATCTCATTTGAGCTCTCGGCCAGCGATGGTGGCTTTTCTGTTGTTTGGTCGTTGAGACCTTTTAGTATGAGGCCTGGAGGCTTTACTTGGTTAACTATTTTTGATACAGTCTCTGAATCGGGTTATGATTCGAGCCAACTTTAATCCTCAAGTTGTTAATTTTCAAGATGGCGACAATGGCTCTTACACTGTGTGGTCGTAAAACCTTTCGATATGAGGCCTGGAGGTTTTCTTAGCTGGTGACAATGGCACTTATACTGTTTGGTCATAGAGACCTTTTGATATGAGGCCCGGAGGCTTTTTGTAAGGCTTTGTTTCCTCTTGTTAAGGGCTTATTGAATATTTTTGCCTGACCCATCGTCGGTTATGAAAGAACCTCGATTTCAAGTCGTAGTCGACGATGTTATGAGCACCTCATAAAGTTCATAGCTCATAGGTCGAGTAGATCGACGCTCTTGCGATTTTGGAGCCGACGTGGTCGGGACTCATTTCTTTGCTTGTTGAGGGAAACCTGTTTTTAACTGGTTCTTTTTGAAGTAAATTCGGAAGACGCCGACAGTCGGGCGTCCTTGAGTCACATTTTTCGGGCTGTAGCAGCCGTTTCGACCGGAGTTATGTGCGTTTGCCTTGGGCCATTTTTGATCCCGATAAACAGTTTTAGGTATCTACTCCGAGGGTATGCTCTTTAATGATTCTTACAAATGCGATGTATAGCCTAAACTACGGGAGTTTTCATGCATGTTGAGGTCTTACAGTTTGCCATGCTTGTTGTGGTCTTACAGTGTATGGAGAATAGATCTGGTTGTGCCTAGGCTGCCTATTAGGGTCTTACAATTTCGAATTTTCTAGTGCGTCGAGATTGGTGGCAGTTTTTGAGTCATTGAGTTGGTTAAGCCTGAAGACTGCTTCTCGTGAGCTCGGATTTGCACCATAAGTGCTTGATGAGCCCCGCGTTTCGACCCTGGGGTCATCCGAATATCAAATTTTTAAAGTCTCCGGGTATCTCGAGATACATATGGCGGAGAGCTTTTTGATGTGGATAAGCCGAAATAGTTTTCTTTGATAGATGGAATGCTCAAAAAATATTCTTTATTTCTTTACGAAAATATAAGTTGTAAATACATGTTGTCCTATTGCTATGAGTTTGGTCAACACAGGTGTGACTTCCCTGATTATCCGATGTGCACTTATGATTCCATATTTGAAATTTTTAGGAGAAAAAATTATGATCTCGTCGGTTCCCCTCCCCGGGGATGTGTAGTCCTGCTAATAATCTTGTTGGCGGAACCTTTGTCATGTTAGAATCCCGATCGAGGAAAGAATGCCCGGCGAGGCCCGTGGTGGCCGCGGATCCTCGAGCGGGATCCAGAGCTACCGAATGCCTCAGCTAGCTGCATGCATACAGATTAGAAACAAGAAAAGAAAGGAATGATAAAAGGAGGCGCCGTTTCGGGAAGTAAGCCCCGCTGCAATCATCTTCCTCATTCGGCCAAGCCTAACCGATAATGTGATTGTCCTTACCTTTTGACCTCATTCGAGGGTAATGCCAGCCATGGGTGCAAGGTGAGGGATCTCCTCTTGTCGCTCGTAGCTAGATACTTTAGTCATGCATTTGTCGTGGGGTTTTACACCTTTGGCTGAGCAGGGTCGGAATCGCGCCCCTGGCAATGTATTTGCCGTTGTCTATATAAAGCGTTTGTGCCCTGTGTGCTCGACGTATTAGCCTGAGCTCGGGCTTTGTTGGTCCGGATCGTCCTATCTCATTTAGCCCGACGTCGTCGGTATAATTTGGTCGAACCTCCTGTACTCAAAAATGCATGTTTTATTTGAAATGAGTCGAATGAAAAAAGGGATTACCAATACGTTAATGTGATGCCGAGGTGGAATCTCAGCGTCATTTTCCTCGAGCGCGAAGGTGTCCTTTGGGAGCATTTTCTGGGATCGTCCCTTTCTGGTGATGGACACTTGCACTCTACGGTCTACGAATCTTAGTGGGGTGCCGTCATCTTTTTACAGCTATTTTGTCTGATCTCCTTTCGTCCGTGGAGCTGGATCCGGGTTTGCTCGTTTGGCGACACTTTGTAGCGATCCTCATTGAATGGCATAATTGCTGCCCTTTTGGATTTGTGACCCTGAGCGCCTCATGATTCCCGTGGTGGGCCATGGTTTACTTGGAGGGGTTTCGGTTGAATAGATCCAAGCCCACCTGGAGTTCCTGGATTCGCTTATGGTGACCACTATGCTTGGAACTGCAACATTGAAGTTGCGTTCTATCGGGCGAGGTTTCCTTGCCGGCTATGTCTTGTTGAATCTGATACCATTGGAGGTTCCTTGAGGGTGTTGTCCTTGGGATATTTCCTTATTATTGTGAGACGTGTTGTATCTCAAATCATCTCTTCCGTTCACTCCATCTAGACGATGGCTCCATTCCTTCAGTATCAGCTCCTTTGCTGGGAATCTACCCGGATGTGCCGAACCCGAGTAGGTTCCTCGACGGGATCCTACGACCCTGATTTGGGTCTGGTGTAGGTTGGTGGCATCCGACCAAGCCTTGACCGAATATTCGACCACTCTTTGCTTGAACTGCTCTGGAGTCGCCGGGTATGCTTTATTTGGGTTTTGGGCGAAGGCCTGTGCTGCCCAACTACTCGGGACCAGGGGCGATCTCTTTTGTCCTGTTGGGGAGCGGGGTGCGGCTTCGCGTGACACTTTATTTCTTCTTCTTCCATCCGTCGGTGCATTGGGACCTTTTGGCATTGCTGTGATGGCGTTGGCGTGCGCTTCCATGGACTGCGCTACTACGGTGAGCGGGTCCTCGAGGTCAGGTGCCGAACAGTGGCGCTTCATCATGGTTTCTTCTGAGGGAGCTTCTTCAAATCTCCTTATCAGGACGGGCCCGAGTTCTCCATTTTTGAGGTCACTGTTCCAGGATGGGCGTGCGTAAGTGGTGATGCGCCCATGAGGACTTGAGGTCCTGTCACTCCTAGGGAGTTTTTTCATTTACGACTTTTGCGAAATGAGTTCAGGATCATATCTTCGGGAGACGGTTGCTGTAAGAGTTTCTTCGAGCACAATTCGACCTTTACAATAAGGTCTTCTATCATCCTTACTGCTACAGTATAGGTTTTCGGTTTGTCGTTGCCCGATACCTCGGGTACTGGCTCAAAATGAGGAGATATTTTGGGTGCTGCCGTGCTGAGAGTCTCCAGTTGGCTATGTAGCTGATAGATAATCAAATCCCGTTCATGCAACATTTCAAAAATAATACGAAGATTAACTTCCCATTCCACCAGGGCTGGGATTTTTCGGGCTTTCTGTTGGTCAACATGCTGCGTGCCGCCATCGGTGCACGAGATTTTTTACCCTGCAATGCGGAGAGCAGACCTGCATTCGTTCGAACCAATATAGATGTGTTGTCGAGGTCTTGCGGTGTCGCGCCAGCCATTAGAACAGCCATACTGTTCTCTTTGCAATTTTTGGGGTTATCGTCCTCAATTTCCCTTTATCAAGCTGATCATTAACCTGAAATCGAAAGATCTTGGGCAAGAAAAAGTGTGAAAGGTATCGTGCGTTCAGGTGAAGAAACTAGCAAGAAAATAATCACTATTATTTTTAGCCCCACGGTGGACGCCAAACAGTTTACCGTGAAAATGGTAACAATAATTAAATTTGTAAATAGGATTCTAAAAGTACGTGATATATTCCCGAGCTAGTTTATAAGGGTGGTTAGGTATAAAATATGAGGTAAAATGATAAATATCGTGTTAAACAAAGCAATAATCGAACCAGTAAGGGGATGTTTCCCTAGCATACATCCAGCCAGTAGATACCTCGTAGCCGAGCCTCGAGCCTATCTTGAGCTTATCGAGGGCAGTCGGGAAGGGGATGACAAGTAAAGATATAGATAAGTAAGGCTCTATACTATAAATCTTGTGCAAAATAACGAAAAAAAACGAGGAAATAATAAAGTTCTAAGGCGACCTCGAGTTCGATGGAGACAGATAACATAGAAGAAAGTGAGAGAGAGAGAGAGAGAGAGAGAGAGAGATTATTGCATTTATGGAGAATTTGAGCAACATCAGTTCCTTAGAAGGTAGGGTGAGCCCCACTTATATAGGCGAGGGGACTCAGTATAGTACATGTGTATTAATTACAAGAGTACAAATATGGGACAGCTTGATGCAAGACCTCACAATAGGCTCTGGATAGGCCGGACCTGTCAAGTGTAGTCATGTGACTAGGAGACTTCCCCTTTTACCTTGACCTCAAACCTTGCTTCCTTTGAGTCGGACTTCGACGAGTCCTGAGGCTAAGCACTCGGTCGCGGCCTCTCGCCCTCGGGGTCTTGGGAAAAAGCTTTCAAAATGTCTTTATAGCTAAAAATCAAGTCTTCTGATTTTGCCACGTACAAAGGAATAATGAAAGGACCGTTGGGAGGATCCTAGAAGTGCATAATAAACCATATTAAGGGGTGCAACATTGACTGTTATTAAGACGAACAGTGATGTCCTATAGACAGAATCTCTAATGTTTAGCACTTGGAGCTGATTTTATCATTACACTCAATCCTATAGTCATGTTTTCTTGGTAAACAGTGCGATGCAATAACGAATGAGATGATTAAAATCCTATAGGTATGATTTATAGTGAACAGTGCAAGATAATAGCAAATGAGGTGATCAAAATCCTATAGACATGATTTCTAATGGACGTGCTGAAGCGAACTGAAAGAAAGTTCAGTGACATTTGTTCCTATAGGCAGATTTTCTAGTGGGTACGTAGCAATAAGAATGGTTGCATCATTTGGATTCATGTTGTCTAGCAAATAGTATGTGTGTGTGCTTACCTTAATGACATGGTTTCTACAGTGCACATATAAATTTAACGACACATATAGAAAGTGAATCAACAAGTCCTATAGGCATGTTGTCTACTCCTTTTTTTACAGACATTAAGAATCTAACCCTTTCCCATTTTAATAGTACCCCAATTATTTATTAAAAAGGTTATTATACCCCAATAATAAATTAGTTACAAACGTGGTGCAAATAATGATAGTAAGCCCCCAGCGAGCACAAAGAAATACCCAAAACTGTTTGAGCCTTCAACACTTTTGATGGGTCATTTATATTCTGGACTGGGCTTGGGAATTGGGTCATTTGGAGTGGGCTTGGGGTAATTTGTCTAATTCTGGTCCGAAAATTGGTTAAAAGGGATAATTACTAAATATTTATATAATGTAAATGCAAGAAAATTAATTTAAGAGCTCTGAAAAATTATGAAAAATTATAGGAAATGCTTTTATAGATTTGTAAACTAAATAATTATTCCAAAAATGCTATTTTCAAAGTATATATATATTTTAAAAAAATATGAACACAAAATTGGGTATCAACAGCTGCCCCTCTTTACCCGATAATGATGAAAGAGTAGTATAGTAAAAAAAATAATGACTAATTTTGTCCGAATTGAATGAGGAAAGATGTGATTTGGAAAAAGGGGGCCGAACCCTGATTGCTGAGTTGCCTACATATCTCTTGTGTATTACGAGAATCAGACAGTGTGTAGCTCTGGATACAACAGTGAAAGAAACAAATGGAGTTTTTTATAAAAATGTTCGTATGTTTTAAAAAGGGTTCCTTTGGGGTAGGAAATATTGGATAAATTTATGCGAAGTCATAAATGTGAATTTGAAAGGTTATGGATGTATCACAGAGCCAATGTTTGAACGGTAGTAGAGTAAAAGGCAAGTACATGATGATGGTCGGTTATGTTTGAAATAATTGATGGATGTGAACGTTATGAACGGAAATCAGAGCAAAGATTGTTCCTATTTGAATAATGGTTACTTACTGGATTACCGACAAAACTTAAAATATGATGCATGCTGATATATATGGATTATTGTGACAATTTAAACGTGAAGAAAATTCCTTTTGCACAATGAAGGTTTTCTTTGGAAGGTGAGGATGATATCGTTAGAGCATGACGTCCCGGGCCATGAATCATGCAATAAGGGATTCGCAGGCCACGAAATGATATCCTCGGGCTATTAGGATGGTGCCTCCGGACGATGATGCCTTTGAATAATGACATGCAATATTGAGAGATCCTCAGGTCATGGAATGGTGTCTTCCGGCTATGAGGATGATGCCTTCGGTATATGAAGCCTTTGGACAAAATGGTGATGTTTCAGCCCATGAGATGCAAGGATATGATGTTTGGTCATGTGTGAAATAAAAGAAGACAAAGTGTAGTATTTTGTAAGATTAGGGCAGTGCTTAGCCCCCAACGAATAAAGGATAGTGCTAGGTCTTAAATAGCGTAATGGAAATTGTATTTGGTCTTATGCAAGGACAAGGAAATGCTTAGCCTTAGGAATTTGAGGAGGCAATGCTTAACCTCATGCAAGAAGAGGAGAAAATGCTTAGTCTCGATGCAAGGCACGATAGTGCTTAGCCTTATGGAATTAGGGAGGCAATGGTTCGCCTCATGCAAAGAATATAAGACAATGCTCAGTCTCGATGCAAGGAAAGACAGTGCTTAGCCTTATGCAATTAGGGAGGCAATGCTTAGCCTCATGCAAGAAGATGAAATAGGTCTTAGTCTCAATGCAAGAAAAGGCAGTGCTTTGCCTTATGCAATTTGGGGAGGCTATGTTTAGCCTCATGCAATTAGGGAGGCAATTCTAACCCTCATGCACGAAGAGGATACTATCTCAATGCAAGGAAAGGTAGTGCTTAGCCTTATTCAATTAGGGAGGCAATGATTAGCCTCGTGAAAATGGGAGACAATGATTAGTCTCAGTGTAAGGAAAGGCAACACTTAGCCTCATGCAAAGAATAGGAGACAAATGGGAAAGTAAAGTATTTCATAGCTGATGATGTTCGTGCTAGATAATTTATTGTCTTGAAGGAAGTGTCTTGACGTATATGCGGGTATCATTGTCTTATTATGCCTACATTTAAAGAAAAATTGTGAGTTATATGGGGGAAGGTTGGTTCGCGCTCTTGTCTTCTGACTTGCTTGTGCTCCTATCTTGAGATATTGTTTGAGTTACCTTGGGTAACATATGGATTCCATAGAAATAATATTTTCAAAAAATATGCATGCATTTGATAAATATAGTTGATTCAAATGTCATAGCATGCAATATCAAGTAATTTAGATGAACCGATGACTATGACATATTTTGGGGACATTGCGACCTCCTAGCTTTAGAATTTTGATGGTCCCCTAAAAATTCTACCCCTGTTTAAATGCAATACTTTGGCTGTTCCGTGTATGACGAAGTCGGCTGAACTTGCTTCAGAATTTTAAGGGTCCTCCTCAAAATTCTATCCCAGTTTTCTGACCGTGGAAAAGTGAAGATTTTATTAAGATGTGACTGAACCCACAAGGCTTCTTACGTATCCCCTCTTAAACTTGAATTAGGTATAGTGCAGTTCAGTTACGTCAAATGAATAAATGTAAACTATCCTAAATATAATATCTCTTGCCTGCGTCTGAGTTGATAAGTTTTGGCCAAATATCTATGTTCATTTCTGCAAGTATAAGTGCTCCTCCTATTAGTACACAATGAACCATGTAGGGACCTTGGAAATTGGGTGAAAACTTCCCTTTAGCTTCATCTTGTTGTGGTAAAATTCTTTTTCAGCACTAATTGCCCCGGTATGATTTGCCTTAGTCGACCTTTTTGTTGAAAGCTCTTGTCCTTTTGTTCTGGTAGAGTTGACCGTGACATACTACATTCATTCTCTTTCCATTAATTAGAGCCAGTTGTTCATATTGTCTTTGAACCCATTCTACATTGCTGAGCTCGCCTTCTTGTATGATTCTCAGAGAAGGGATTTTTACTTCGGCAGGGATAACCGCTTCAGTATTGTAAACCAAAAAATAAGGAGTTTCCCTAGTCGATGTGCAAACTGTGGTACGATATCCAAGTAGAGAAAATGGTAGCTTCTTGTTCCATTATTTGTAGTATCTACCATTTTCCTAAGTATCTTCTTGATGTTCGCGACTTCTATAGATCCATTCATTTTCGACATGTATGCTATGGAATTCTTATGCTTGATTTTTAAATAGTCACACATAGCATTTATCAGATCACTGTTGAGATTGGCGGCATTGTCGATGATGATTGAATCTAGCACCCCGTACCGAAAAACAATGTGATCCTGAACAAAGTCTGCGATGACCATCTTAGTTACACCTTTGTAATATACAGCTTCAACCCATTTCATAAAATAGTCTATGGCTACCAGAATAAATCTATGCCCGTTTGAAGCACCGAGTTCGATCGGACCGATGACCTCCATGCCCAAGCGAAGAAAGGCGAGGATGCACTTATTGCATTGAGTTTATTAGGTTACACTCGTATCATGTCAGTATGTATCTAGAATTGATGACACTTATGGACATACATGATGAAGTCTGTCTCCATGGTCATCCAGAAATAGCCTGCTCTTTGAATTTTCTTGCCTAAGACAAAACCATTCATGCGCGGCTCGCAAGTTCTGGCATGTATTTCCTCGAGCAATCCGGATGCTTCCTTTGCATCAGCATACCATAGTAACCCCAAGTCAGGACTCCTTCTATATAGAATTCCTCCGCTTTGAAAGAAGTGGTTGGCTAACCTTTGGAGCGTACGTTTCTGAGTATGAGTTGCATGCTCCAGATATTGTCCTTTCACCAGGTATTCCTTGAGGTCGTAGAACCATGGTCTTCCATCACTTTCCTTTTTAATATGAGCATAATAAGCTGGTTGCTTGTGAATTCCTATTGGGATAGGATCAATGAAGTTCTTGTAGGGGTGTTGTATCGTGGAAGATAAAGTGTCCAATGCATCTTCAAACTCATTTTGAATCCTCAGAACATGTTTTAATTCTATCTTCATGAACCTCTTGGTCAACTCTTGCACACGATACAAATATGGTAATATCTTGGTTCTTTTGGTAACCCATTCTCCTAAAACTTAATGTACCAAAAGATCGGAATCTCCAATCACCAGCAACTCCTAAATGTTCATGTCAATGGCCAACCTGAGTCCCAAGATACAAGCCTCATATTCTGCCATATTGTTGGTACACGGAAACGTGAGTTTTGTGGATACCGAATAATGTAGGCCCATTTCTGACACTAAGAGTGCTCTAATACCCCCTCCTTTGAAGTTTGTAGCTCCATAGATGAACATACTCCAACCATCATATGCTTCAGTGATGTCCTCTCCTACAAATGATACTTCCTCATCGGGAAAATACATTTTCAACGATTCTTATTCTCCGTCTACAGGGTTTTCTGCTAAATGATCTGCTAATGCTTGCCCTTTGACCGCCTTCTTAGTTACATAGATGATGTCAAAATCATTTAACAATATCTGTCATTTTGCCAACTTTCTAGTGGGCATGGGTTTCTGGAAGATATATTTCAACGGGTCCATTCTTGATATGAGATATGTGGTATAGACATAAAAGTAATGCCTCAAATTTTGAGCTATCCATGACAAAGTGCAACAAGTGTGCTCTAGCAAAGAGTACCATGCTTCATAGGGTGTGAATTCTTACTCAGATAATATATAGCCCGCTCCTTTCTTCAGTCTCATCATGTTGTCCTATAAAACAACCAAAATCCCCATCTAGTACTGACAAATAACGTAGCAAAAGTCTCCCCTACTCTAGTGGGACTAGAACAGGTGGTTTAGATAAATACTCTTGCATTTTGTCAAAGTCTTTCTAGCATTCTTTAGCCCAGCTTGTCACAACATCTTTCTTTAGCATTTTGAAAATCGGTTCACAGATCACAGTTGATTGTGCTATGAAACGACTGATGTAGTTAATACACCCTAAGAAACTCACCACATTTTTTTTTCGGAGGTGGAAAGTCCTGGATAGCTTTAACCTTTGACGGGTCCAATTCAATCCCTCGGCGGCTGACGATGAATCCTAGCAATTTTTCGGTAGGGTCCCCAAAGGCACACTTTGACGGATTCAGTTTTAGATTGTACCTCTGAAGCCGATCAAAGAATTTTCTCAAGTCTTCTATATGATATGTGCTTCTTATGGATTTGATGATGACTTCATCTTCGTATACCTATATTTCTTTGTGTATGATATCGTGGAAATGGTTGTCATGGCTCTCATATAAGTGCCTCCAACATCCTTCAGGACAAACAGATCATTTTATAGCAGTATATCCCCCATGGTGTGATAAAGACTGTCTTTTCAACATCTTCTTCATCCATCCATATCTTATGATAACCCACAAAACGATCCACAAAATACTGGAGTTCATGCTTGGCATAGTTGTAGATTAGTATGTGTATGTTGGGCAGTGGGAAAACATCTTTGGGACTTGCTCTATTTAAATTCCGATAATCAACACATATTATCGGACCTTCCCATCTTTCTTCAAAACCGGCACAATGTTCGCTAACTAGGTCGGATATTCAACCACTCTGAGAACCTTGGCTTTGATTTTCTTAGTGACTTTCTCTTTTATCTTCAAACTCATATTAGGTTTGAATTTTTTGAGCTTCTATTTCATTGGTGGACACATAGGATTGGTGGGTAAGTTGTGAGCCACTATAGATGTGCTCAGACAACTCATATCATCATAAGACCATTCAAAGATGTCTTCATACTCCTTCAGGAATCAGATATACTCTTCCTTCTCTGCTGGTGATAGGTGAATAATTATACGGGTTTCATTGACTGTTTCAGAATCCTCTATATTAACTATCTCGGTCTCGTCCAAATAAGACTTAGGCTTTTTTCAAAATTTTCTATTTCTCTGACAATTTACTCAGGTATTATATCATCTTCCAGATCTTCTAAATCACTATTCTTATGTTACGATATCTCATTACATGTCACAATTGTAGGCATCAGGATAAGTAATAATAACAGTGTAGAGAGAAAATATAAAGGATAATAATAAATACTAAAATAGCAATGTATTAAATAGATTCTTGAAAACATCAAAACAAGTACGGCTCGATGACTCGATCAATTATTTTAAAGCATAATATGTTCAAAAAAAAATATTAAAAACATCTTAAATGCTCAAAATTTCTTTGAAAATAAAGTATGCTAATTGCTAGGCTACCCAGGAACTTAACGGGCCCGGGATGGTGCAACCGTTCAGGTCTTGAGAACAACTCCTTTATTTATAATATGAATAGTTAGATCTTCCTCCTCCTACTCTTCAACTATCACACTACAGTCCATGTCTTCATCATACAGAAAGAGATTTCTTATGCTAGCTAAAGGTTCATCTTCTTTAGACTCCCAAATCATGTCTGCTTGTTGAAACGTCTGGTTCAAAGGTAGTACTTGTTATTTCAGCGGATAATAAGGACCATACCATGGTGGCAACCAATCCAGGTGTATTCATACCCAAGCCCGAATATTGTACTATGAGGCTTCAGTTGTACCAGTTGGTGATCCCTTGGAGATTCTTTCCAAGACCCTTACCAGGCTCATACCATATCCATAGAAATATTCTTTCTATCTTGTTACTCCACCATTTTTTTTTTAAATTACGTTGACGCACTCAATGCGACGGTATGTCTCTCCACCGAGATTTTTCATGTTCTCGATGACTGGAACAGTCTGATTGGTATAGGTTGGATTAATCGCATCTCCTTGGATGATCACTTCCTGATAATTCCATTTGAACATCACAACTTGATGTAGAGTAGAAGCTACAGTCCCTGTGGTATGTATCTAGGGTCATCCCATCAGTATATTGTAGGTAGCAGATATATCCAACAAATTCAATATCAAACCAGGTTGGGCCCATTTGTAGGTTGTGTTTGATCTCTCCAATTTTGGCCCTCTGAGATCCATCAAACGCCTTCAAATTCATACTTCCTACTCTCATATCGTGCAGAACTTTACCCAGCATCTTCAAAATAGTCAGCGGACACATGTTGAGACTTGAACCCCCATCTATCAAGACCCTGGCGATGAATTTATCCTTAAATTGCACTGCCTGTTGCGATTAAGTCCTTCCGGTGGCAGCTTGTCTTCATGAAAAGTTATTTTGTGGCTTTCTAATAATTGCCCGACCATATTGGCCATTTCCCCAATAGTGATGTTGTTAGGTACTTAGGCTTCACTCAGCACCTTCATCATGTCATTCCAATGTGTCTCGAAGTTTTGCAGTAGTGATAAAATGGATATCTGAGCAGTAGTTTTGTCCAAATAGTCAACCATAGAGTATTCTCTCGCTTGAACCTTTCTCCAAGGGTCGTCAGGGCTAGTCTTAACAATAGGCGACTTAGATGCGGCTTTTTTGTTCGTTCCTCCCAAATGCTCCGGTGTATAAACCCTACCGGTTCTAGTCATGCCTTGTGCTGCGCCTGTTTCTTCCACTTTTGCTTTTCCTTTTCTCATTGCTTCTGCAACATAATTCCATGGGATAGCTTTATACTGGTAAGAGGGAGTAGGTGATACCATCATAGTAAAGAATGTGGACACCTCAACTTCAAACGGTGTTGGTGTTGCTACTTTAACTTTAATTGGTGCATGGGTTTGTACTTAAATGGGTGTGAGGGTGACTGGAGATGTTTTAGGATTTTCCTTGCCATGCTGAACCGTGTCCTTGAGGAAAAGCAGAAGGGAGTTGTCATACTGAGGCTCTCTGATATGGTCATATAGAGAAGACTGAGAAATCACGTAGGCAAGCACTCGACTAGGCTCTGAAACATCCAATCTAACAAAATGGTTGGCTAAGGCCTGAGCCTCTAATGCTAATGGCCCCTTTGCCACCGGTAGATATGCTAAACTACACAAACTTTCCGAACTTTTTCCTCGAGGCATCGGCCATGATATTGACCTTCCCGCGATTATATAGACATGTGATATCATAGTCCTTAAATAACTCTAACCACCTCAGCTGCCGCAAGTTAAGATCTTTCTATTTGAACAAATGTTTTGAGCTCCAGTAGTCGATAAAGACCTTACAAGGAACACCACACAAATAATGCCACCATATCTTTAATACATGAACAATGGTTGCCGACTCCAAATCATGGACTGGATAATTCTTCTTATGAGTCTTCAACTATCGAGATACGTAAGCAATGACCCTACTGTCTCGCATTAACACCGCGCCAAGGCCAACACGTGAAGTATCACAATACACAGTATAAGACCCCGAGGCTGTAGGCAAAACCAACACTAGGGCTGTGGTTAAAATAGTCTTGAGCTTTTTAAAGCTCCCCTCACAATCCTAGGTCAATCTTGTCATAGGTGCAACGCTAGATGAGAAGCCCCCAATGTAACGACAATAATACCCGGACAAACCAAGGGAACTACAGATCACGGTAGCTGGAGACAGTCTAGACCAACACTACATCGCCTGAATATTCTTTCGACCCAAAAATGCCACCGAATCAAGCTAAAATTGACCCTTTGAGAACTTTGCATATAACTTCTTCTCTCTCGAAGTCTGGAGCACAATCCTCAAATTCTTCTCATGATCTTCCAGACTGCGGGAGTATACCAAGATGTTGTCAATAAGTACAATGACAAATGAATCAAGAAAAGGCTGGAATACAGTGTTCATCAGGTGCATAAATGTTGCTAGGGCATTGGTCAGCCTAAATGTCATCAGTAGGAACTCGTAGTTACCATACAAAGTCCTATATAAAGAGAGTCTTCAGAATATTTGGATCCCGAATCTTCAGCTGCTGATAAGTTGATCGCAATTCAATCTTAGAGAATACTCTGGCACCCTATAGCTGATCAAATAGGTCATCAATATGTGGAAATGGATTCATGTTCTTCACTGTAACCTTGTTCAATTGATAATAATCAATACACATACGCATAGATCCATCCTTCTTCTTACAAAACAAGACAGGAGCACCCCACGGTGACACACTAGGCCAAATAAATCACTTATCAAGCAGCTCCTATAACTACTCTTTTAACTTCTTTAGCTCAACTAGGGCCATATGATATAGTGAAATAGAAATGGGATGAGTTCCTGGAAACAAGTCAATAAGGATTTGCTAAAAATACATCTGGAAAATCTCTCACTATTGGAACTAACTTAACGGTAGGACTGTGAGAACTGACATACTGACACAAAGAATTAACCTGCTATGAACATAATCTAATGAACCTCATCTCTAATCGTGGTAAACTTGGCATAGCCAGCATCATAGTCTTGGCGTGACAACTAAGAATAGCATAATAGGGCGACAACAAGTCCATTCCCAGGATAACATCAATTTCTACCATACTAAGTAACAAACTCTGGTCACAAAACTACCAATAACAACTAGACATGACACGACCCATGATAATAGAATCTCCCATAGGTGTAGACACATAAACAGGAGAACTGGAGGAATCATATGATCTATCTAGATACAGAGAAAAGTAAGATGACGCATATGAATAAGTTGATCCCGAACCAAATAAGACTGATACATCTCTATGAAAATACAGAACCATACTTGTAACGACTGAGTTTGAAGCAACTACCTCTGTCGTACTTGGAAGAGCATAGAATATGGCTTGGCATCCCCCTTTAGGGTGACCTCTACCCGCCCGTCCCTCACCCTTAGTTGGATGAGCAGGTGGATAAGTAACAGGGGCAACAATCATCACCTGAGAACTCTACAAACCTGATTGAATATGTGGAGTCTGAGTAGTCTAGGAAGGTTCACCTTATTAAGTTGGGGTAGTCTCTGACCGTGCAGTGGGTATCACCACACTCAAAACAAGATTTTGGTGGGTGTGGCAGCTGTGACTAGCTTAGGCCGGTTTGGCTAAACTTACCTCTGAAGGCACCTCATGTAGGAGGCACACTAGAAAGTGGATGAGTAAAGTGTGCAACCTGGGACCTCAATAAAACAGGAGCACCACAAGAAGCTGGAAGTATGGAATGAACTAGATGACTTACGTAGACCCTACCAACACGAGTTGTAGTTGCAGCGTGACCACCACTAAATCCCCTTGTGCCACGAGACCTCTTGGCCTCACTATCCTCTATATCACGGTCTCGCATCCCCTCCAACCTCTATGCAATCTCAACCACCTAGTGATATGGAGTGTTTGACTCCAACTCCCTATCCATGCTTAACCTAATACTCTGGTTGAGCCCTTCGATGAAATGATGAACTCGCTTTCTAACCGTATCAACCAAGGCCGGTGCATGCCTGGACAAATCACTGAATCAGATAGCATACTCTAACTCTGAGATAGTACCCTAGCGCAGCCGCTCAACCGCGTACCAAGCATCCCGAAGGGTTTGAGGAACAAACTCTCTCAAGAAAAAATTTGAAAATTGATCCTAGGTAAGTGAAGAAACCTCGGTCGGGCTAACCACCTCATACGCCCGCTACTACTGATACGACTGTAAGGCCCCGGAAATTTTTTTTTCGAGTAAGTTAAGATTTCGTCATGCCAGTGTAGGCTAAATTATTTTAATTTGTGTGCAAATAAGGATTTATGATATTATGGATATAAATTGGATATGGTAATAAGTGTATAAGTCTTATTATAAGTGATTTGGGGTCTAAGGAGAGGCCTAAGTCTAAGCCAAGTTGGAAAATTGCATATTAGACGAAATCTGTAAATGAGTGCGCACAAGACCTCATTTTGAACGATCATATCTCCAATTATATAAGGAGTTGTATGACGTACAAACTATCCAATTAAAGCCCTTTGAGTCTAATTTCCAACGCAACAAGCCGTTAATAATTTGGAAGTGTATACAGAAAGTTATGACCAGTTTACTAGGCAGGTGTCAATCGCTCGAACTTCGCGCGAACTTTGAAAGTTCGCGCGTTTTGCTGAGTATTCTGCCTCCGACACGCGAACAACGCTCGAACTATGCAAAAGTTCACGCGCCTGGAAGGTTTTAATACCCCAAGACCGGCCTAGAGGGTTCCAAAGCCATTTTTGGAGCAAGGGCTTGCTCTCTCAAGGGGACTTCGTCCCGAACTTCATCCCTATGATCCAAGGTAAGATTGTTGGAGAATTTTCAGTTTATTACTACTCTTAAACACTTATATTAAGAAGGATTAATCTTGAAAATCCTTATAATTTCATTCAAATCCTCGAATTTATCAAGAACACCACAAGTGGGGATTCTCAAGATTCTTACTACAAGAGGTATGTCTATCATCTCTAACTACTCTATAGTGATTATTTATGTATGATAGATACATTAGAACTTATGGGATGATGATTGAAAGCCATAAGTGCCTAACCTAGGTTGTGTTGGTTGTAGAGATTGTGAAATGAGTTAATTAAGAAGGTTGATGGTTGGGTATGAATGAATGGTTATATATATATGTTGTTGGAAGTTATAAATTGGTTAGGGATGATGGTAGGGTGAATTGTTGGTTAATGGTGATATATGGAGGAACCAACACTATAGTTATGAGGTGTAAAGATCTATACGTACAAGGTGTTTGATAATATGCCTAAATGGCATAATTATGGAATTTGTTACTAATATTGGTCATATTAAAGTTTGTATTGTAGATTGATGTTGCTTAAGTGTATTGGAACATTGTAGTATCATTAAGGGGGAAAATC
>MU711752.1:15185-50661 GCA_026770625.1 Nicotiana glauca | reverse complement strand
ATAATTACTTATTGGATTTGTGTTAACTAACATATGGCATGAACTAACGCGTGTGGATATGGGTTATAACAGCTATGAATCGGCTGGTGTAGTTGAGTCTCCCCAAGAAACTCATTACGTCCTTCTGGTTCCTTAGCAGTGTAAATTCTTGAATTACTTTGATCTTCGATTGATCCAGTTCTATTCCCTGGTGACTCACAATGAATCCAAGCAATTTTCCAGCTGGAACCCTGAATGCATATTTTACGGGATTAAACTTCAAGTTGCACCTTTGCAATCTGTTGAAAAACTTCCTCAGATCTTCCATGTGATCATTGGCTTTCTTGGACTTGATGATGACATCATCCATATATACTTCGATCTCCTTGTGTATCATATCATGGAAAATGCTAGTCATGGCCTTCATGTAGGTGGCCCCTGCATTCTTTAACCCAAATGGCATCATCTTGTAGCAGTACATTCCCCACGGCTTAATGAAAGCCATTTTCTCAGCATCTTCTTCATCCATCCAGATTTGATGATACCCCGTGAAACAATCGATAAATGATTGCGACTCATGCTTGGCGCAATTGTCAATCAGGATGTGTATGTTTGTCAAGGGGAAGTTGTCCTTTGGACTAGCCCGGTTGAGATCCCAGTAGTCGACACAGACTCTAATCTTCCCATCCTTCTTTGGTACTGGCACAATGTCGGCTAACCATATTGGATATCCCACTACCCTGACAAACTTGGCTTTGACCTTCTTAGTGACTTCTTCCTTGATTTTCTAACTCATATCTAGCTTGAACTTTCTGAGCATCTATTTTACTGGCAGACAGGTTGGATCAGTTGGCAATTTGTGAGCCACAATAGATGTACTCAGACCAGTCATGTCGTCATACGACCCGGCGAATATGTCCTTATATTCTCTTAGAAACTCTGTGTATTCTTCCTTTTCTGATGGTGACAAGTGAACGATGATTCATGTTTCTTTGATGTTTTCTGCATCTCCCAGGTTAACAATCTCAGTCTCGTCCAGGTTGGACTTAGGTCTATTCTCAAAATTCTCAACTTCTTTAATAATCTCTTCCACTATATCATCTTCCTCTGAATCTATGTCTGTTTGTTGCGTTGTCTCGTTGCATGCCACAGTCATTGCTTCATCAACGTAACTAATAGTAATGTTGTATAAGTAAAGTAATGAGAGAAAATAATAAGAGTAAGATTTATGAGAAAACTGAAATGCTTTGATAAATTCCATTGGAGCTCATCTTGCAAAAATAAAAATACAAAAGGAAAGTAAACTAGTAAAATAAAATAGTGCATGATACTTGTTCAACATTGCTACCTCGAGGCTCGCCGGGCTCTGGTGGTTCTGATAGTCCAGTTAGTGAGGCATGCTCCTCTACTTACAACCTGTATGGAAGGGCCATCCTCCCCCTCCTCCTCAAAAACGACACAACAATCCATATCATTGTTTTCCAGGAACAAATTCTCACTGCTGCCAGTGCTTCCTCCTCTTCTAACCCGTAGATAACCTCGGCTAGTTGGAAAGTCTGCTCCAAATGGGGTATTGGCTGCTCCAAAGGATAGTAAGGACCGTGCCATGGTGGCGACCAGTGGTTGAATTCCTCCCAAGTATACTCATACCCCAATCTGAAGGTGGTGCCATGTTTCTTGAGCTTGATGGGCTTAGCGATTCCTTGGAGGTTCTTACCAAGTCCCTTTCCAGGTTCTTACCCTCTCCAATTCCATATGCTTTCAGTCTTGTCATCCCACTATTTGTCCCTATCAACGGCATTGACTCCCTCGATGTGGTGGTAAGTTTCCCCGCCTATCCTTCTTCTTCTTCCAATTGCTGGAATGGTCTGGCAACTGTATATGGGATTGCTACCATTGCCGTGAATGATTACCTCTTGGTAATTCCATTCAAACTTCATTGCCTGGTGTAGTGTTGATGCTACGGCCCCAGCGATATAAATCCATGGTTGTCCCAACAACAGATTGTAAGATGTTGTCACGTTTATCACTTGAAAATCAACATTAAACCAAGTGGACCCATTTGCAAACACAAGCTAATTTTGCCAATAGTAGACCTTTGGGATCCGTCGAAAGCTTTGACGTTGATGACCCGGTCCTTGATCTCATACAGCCTCTTTCCTAATGCCCTAAGTGTCACCAACGGACAAATATTAAGGATGGATCCTCTGTCAATCAGGATTATAGAGATAAAGTAATCTCCGCACTATACGGTGATGTGCAATGCTTTGTTGTGGCTCAACCCCTCTGGCGGCAGCTCATCTTCGTAAAAAGTGATCTTGTGACTTTTTAACACCTAGCCTACCCTGTTTTCCAACTCTCTACCGGTGATGTTACTTGGTACATATGCCTCACTCAGCACTCTTAACAAGGCATTCGTGTGTGCATCGGAACTTTGTAGTAAAGCAAGGGTAGAAATCTATGCCGGTGTCTTGTTCAGCTGATCAATGATTGAGTGTTCTCTGGCTTGTATCTTTCTCCAAAGGTCATCAGACCCGGTTTCAGTGATGGTTGGCCGACTAGAGGCCTACTTGCTTGACTGAGCCAAATGCTCCGGGGTATAAACCCTGCCAGTTCTTGTCATACCCTGTGCTGCAATAGCTTTCCTAAACTTGACCTTCCCCTTTCTTCTGGCCTCGGTTGTGTAGTCCCAAGGTATGGCCTTTGTGTGGAATGGTGTTACTGCCGACCTTTCCACTAGGATTGGCGCGACTATCTCTACTCCGAATGGAGCAAGCCCCTTAGGCGGTAAAACTGCAACTTTAAAGGGTGTAGGTGTATTTTTTGGTGACATAAACTCAACCTCAATCGGCACTAGTGTCTTTGCAGAGGATGCCATTTCGAACTCGAGTGGCATGGACATGTTTACCTCAGCATCCCTAGAATGCTGAATCTGGACCACAATTGGATTAAGGGTGACTAATGGCTTCTTTAGATCGTTGCCTTCTGTGATTAAACCGATTGATCCCTTGGGGTCCCAGTCATCCTCTATCTCGATCATGTGAACACCTCCGCCCTTGTGGTCTGGCAGAGGGTTATTACGAAATTTGGTGCAGGCTCCTTTGCCACAACAATCTTGTTGTCAATCAAGGCCTAGATCTTGTCCTTTAGAGAGAGGCATTCATCAATGGTATGTCCTTTCATGCCGAAATAGTATGCACATGATTTATTTATATTGACCCACTGATAAGGGTTTTAGGGGGTTATGGTTAGGACAGGGATGATATAACCAGCAGCTTTGAGCCTTTCATATAACTGGTCAATTGGTTTAGCAATGGCGGTATACTGTTTGGGAGGTCTGCGGTTGAAATTTGGTCAAGGTCTAGGGAAGTTTTAACGTGGGGGAGGTGATTGATAGTGGAATGGTTGGGTGTTGTATGCTTGGTAAACATGTGCTAGTTGGGAGCATTTGGGTGAACTAGGCTGATATGTGGGAGGTGGAGGTGACTGATAAGTTGGTGGTGGAGTATGTTAAGAGGGTGAGGGTGCTTGGTAATTTGGAGTAGGCTGATATGTGATTGGAGGTATTGGGTATGTTTGGCACTTGATAAGGGATTTGGTTCTCTGTAAAACCATTACAACACTTACGTCCCTTTTCTTGGATGTACCACCAGACTGTAAAGCCTTATTGGTATCTTGCAAGGCTTCAAAATTCGTGACCATACCACTTTTAATGCATTCCTCGATCTTTTCTCCTAGCTTGATGATGTCAGAAAATTTGTGATTCTCGATCAGCATCAGCCTCTCATAATACTATGGGTCTTGGGCCCGAACGAAGAATTTGTTCATTTGCTCTTCTTCCAAAGCAGGCCTAACCTTAGCAGCTTCTGATCTCTATCGAGTAGCATACTCACGGAAGGTCTCTGTGGGTTTCTTCTTTAAGTTTTGAATATAGAACACGTCTGGTGCATTCTCCATGTTGAACCTGGATCTATCCATAAAATCGGACGCCATGCTTACCCAGTTTAACCACTTCTTCGGATCTTGGCTAATTTACCAAGATAATACGTCTCTCTTCAAGCTCCTCATAAAAAGCTTCATGCGGATTTTCTCGTCTCTTCCCACTCTGACCAGCTTGTCACAGTATGTTCTCAAGTGGACACTGGGATCCCCTGTACCATCAAACATTTCGAAATTGGGAGGTTTGTATTCCTCGGGCAGTTCAACATCGGGTTGTATGCACAGGTCTTCATAGTTTAGCCCCTTAATTCCCTTACTACCTTCAGTGCCTTGAAATCTGCCAATCAACTTTTTAAGATCTTCGGCCAGATTTCTGATGAGAAAGTCCTTATCATTGGACTCGGGTGTGCTAGAGATGGGCTGGGTGGAGTGTGGCACAGTCTCCACGTAGATGGGGATATTGTGTTGGGTGTGGTAGTGGTCATTTATGTAGTTATGGAGTTCTGGGATGAGCAGTGGGGTGTTATTTGAGGTATGACAGGTATTGTAGCGGTGGTGAGGAGCGGTATAGTTTTGTTGCTTTGGGATATTTTGCGGAGGTACAGGATTCTAAGTATTTGGGAAAGTAACCTCTGGAGTAGTGAGGGATAATGATAGACTTTCCAGATTCTGGACTTGATCAAGTTCTTCCTGAAACTTCAACAACTTTTGCTCTAGCTGGGATGCATTTTCCTTATGGACCAAAGTGCCATGAGTGACCTCTACCCGTTCAGCTGAGTTATTCGAATCTTCTATTTTTCCTTTATTTTTGTGTCTGACATGACTGGGAGGAGGAGTAGGTGGAGGGACCTTGGATCTCGTAAAATATGATGACGTTGCCAAATTTCACGAACTAACCTTTGGGGAGGGGAATAAATGAAAGTAAAAAACAAAAGGTAACAAGTTAGTGAAGATCATTAGGAAAAATGTTGCAATATTTTAAACACGTAGTGCTAAAATATTTAAAATATAAAGCGTGTACCAATTTTGGGGGACCTCGTTGTCCCCGAGGTAGGCCTAGAGACAAGTTAATTTTGGAGAACATAGGATGCTAAATGCCTCATTTCATTGATAAAAGGTAGACGAATCCCAAAACGACACTAAATAACGAGAAAATAAACATCACTAATTGCCATTGGCCTTATTACATTTTATAAAGCGAAAATGGAAATTCCTATCTATTTGATCCCAAAGGAACCTTCCCCCGACTCGGCATCATTGGCTCCATCGAACAGCTTTCCTAGCTCATGCAGTCCCAACATCAAGTAGGCTCTGGTCAGATTTCTGCCTTCATTTCCTTCAGCAGTCCGGCAATCTTCAACCCTCTTCAGAAACTTCTTTTCCAACTCTACTATACCTCTCTCCAGATAGATCAATCGCTTGTTGGCACTGAAAGCCATATCCTTCCACTTTTTAATTAGTTTTTGATTGGCTTCCTATATCTCACAGTGCTCGCTTTCGCATTCTCGGATTCTCTTTCACAGATGGTTGTACCTGACCTGTGTTTTAACCTTTTTATCGATGACTCTGTGACCTCGAACAAACCCGAGTTAACCCAGACCATTGTGATTGTCCTCCAACCAGCCCGAATAATATGGAGCACAACATGCATGGTATCTGTCTGGTTCAATAGTGTCCCTTCCCATGACAATCTTGCAATGCCACATATGCTGAGCCTGGCACCTGAAAGGGATATTGTGATTCTGGAAGTCAGCCCGGAAGCGATTCATCTTGTCGACCCTTGGTATAACCTGCTTCCTATCTGCTTACCTCATAACCTGAAGAGCTATATATGGGTACGTTCTTTTTAAGCTGATTAGTATTAGGAAATGCACGTCCCTGGATCAGACGATGAACTTCTCGGTTGGGAACCACTCTAACATTCATTGTACTTGGTCCTCAATCAGATTTTCGAAGAGTTCGACCCATTCTTTGGTTGGGCGAACATGTTCGGCATGTAATTCATATGATCATCCCAGTCCCTTCAATGGATTTTCTGTCGGTACTCACCCTTTTGGAGATGTTCCACGAGTCACAGTTGAAGTAGCAAATTACAACCCTCAAAGTGTTTGGCTCCTTTTTGACATTTTTCCAAGGCTCGGTATATTTCTGCAATGATCTTTGGTACAAGACTGAATGGTTGTTCGTCAATTCCCTCCATTAGAGTTTTGGTGACCATAGCTAGCCTGGTATGGATTCTTGCTTTCTTCATTGGAAACACTATCATCCCCAAAGGTAGAACATGAAGACAAAGACACTTCGGTGAATATGCCCCAATGATATAAGGGTGAACTCATCGGGACAAGTACGGTAAGATTTGTTATGCCGTACCTCTCGTACAAGTAGTCAAAGGGAATGTACGACTATTTCAAACATTTCAAGTTTGGATTCTTCTTTAGACCCATCATTTTAAGAAAACCTCTACCTTTGCGATTTTCGGCATTAATAAACCTGGAGTTTCCCACGGTATGCCATCCAATCCTCGTATTTCCTCGAGCAGGTGTGTCATCTCAATGTCTTCGAAGCGGAACACAGACCTATCATAATCCCAGAATAGAGTAGCAGCTTCTATGATTTTGTTGTTGGGTTAAATTTCTAAGCGAGAAGGTAGGTTCCCTAAATATTGCCGGATGAGAGTCTGATCGCTGGAGTGAAAATCCTTCCACCAGCTTAGCAATTTGGGGTGGATATTGGTGACAGTGCCGAATCTGGGGGCTTCGTGCCTCATGTTTCTACAAGACAAAAGGGTTAGGCCCTTACCCCTACCATACTCGACTATTAAATATCAATAATTGGCATAGAAGCATTTAGTTCTCCAAATAAATGCAAAAAACGTGGTAGTATCCGTTTGGGTTTTGGGAAACCCAGTGGACTTTGGACATGGCTATCTTAAAGAGTCATTATGCGACCAGCATAACTGACTCGACTAGGTTTGACCATGATGCATGCACAAATAAATAGAGTAAGGTTTCTATGGGGTATTAGACTGGTACCCTTGAGCGGATAACTCAAGAGGGAAAGGCGTGGAACCGTCCACTATACCGTTGATCGACTGGTTTTACCGCAAATATGCCTTTGCTGGATTTAAGGGTGATAATATCGGAAGAGCACAACCACTCATTATAAGCGTTGCTATGGTATTTTGTTTGGCACGAGTGGAATATGATGTTGAAAACATGCTTATGAAATAATTGAAATAAGTTGCCACGTATTTGCACGTTCATAAAAATAATAATTACAATAATTTAAAACAATAATACAAGAATGCAGTAAGGAAAGCAGTAAAGAAATAAAGAAAAGGAACAAAAAAGACAAGTCAGTTTCATAGTAGAAGAGGGAATTAACTACTTAAAGAGATTAAATAAGTAAAATCATATAAGAAATGTAAAGTCACAGTAATAGATTGAAAATGTAAAAGCCTAAAAGAAATCCCCAGCAGAGTCGCCATGCTGTCGCGTCCCCTTTTTCTCGTGAAATCGGGTTTATGGCATTTTGGAGGACAACTCGTTCCCTTTTGGGAATTGGGTTTAATGGAATTGAAGGGTCGCCACCTAATGATTTAAGTGCATTAGGACACTAAGAAGGGTTTAAGTTGGATAACCAGAGATAAGGTAAGGGCTTGAAATTATTCCAAGGGGAAGGTGTTAGGCACCCTTCAGAATCCACTAGTGTGGTTCCCGGCCAAACTAATGTTGTGAATTAAGGTACAAATAACACATAGGCAAGTAGGACTTCAAACAAGAGAGGATTTTTCACATAAAAGTTAGAAATAAACAAAGTCGGAAAAGCATTGAAGAGAGTTGATTTAGAAGAAACGTTTTTTAAAAGGTTTAAAAGAAAAAAGAACAAAGGAAAGGGGTTCCTAGGTTTATCAATAAAATGGATCACCCCACACAACATCCGGTAGTCACTCTTACGCATGATGTTATCGGATGTTCATCATATCCATATCTACCATTTCCCACCCCTTTAAGGTACTAAAGCGCGGAATGGTCTCGTTTACTTATTGCATGCTATTACCCGCCACAATCCTATCAATCCCGGAGGTACTTGGGAATACTAATACTAAAGGGAGGAGATGTTGGGCTTATTTGGTGGTTTCAAAAGGTAAAAATACTAAGGAAAAAAACAAAACACATGTAGCAAGTTCAGGGAGGCATATGAACAAATAAAAATGCTCAGACAGACCTCCTTTAAACCAAGAAGCACATAGTTTAGCATGTCTTTCACGTACTGTTTAAGGTCTAATTAACACTTAAAGACTTGAGGCAGATTGATTTACTACATAGTTTAGATAAGAAGCCCGAATCAGGCCTGCCTGTTGGTTGTAGCTAATAATACATGATTCAGTTTATAAGTTTATCCTCTGGCTTGCCTAAGTGTTAGACGAAAACCTATAGGCATGATATCTACTGATTCCTGAAGTAAATAGAATATAGACTGATTTAAGAAAAGTTGCCAGTTAAAAGAGAGTTTTAGAATAGCACAAGTTCTGCCATTGGTGATACATTATTACTGCTAGTTTTAGACTTATGAGCGAGTGAGGTGATTCAGATTTGATTAACTCCTATAGTAATGTTGTCTATGTATTGGTCGACTTTAGAACATATTCGTAAACATAGTAAAAATGCAGAAAAACCTATAGGCATGACAACTAAATGCTGGGTTTTATATGAACATGACATCTGATTGCATTTGGTTATTAAGACCTATAAACACACTTGCCTAGTGAGAAATGGATATGCAAGAGTCAGAAAGGGCCTATAAGCATATTTTCTACATGCATATGCATCCTATAGACATGGTATCTATATATGAGAACGCAGAAATCCTATAAACATGTTATCTACATATGAGAATGCTGAATTTAGAAATCCTATAGACATTATATCTATATGAGAATGTTGAAATTAGAAATCCTATGGGCATGGTATCTACATGAGAATACAGAAATCCTATAGACATGGTAGCTATTTGAGAATGCTGAAACTAGAAATCCTATAGACATGGTATCTATATGAGAGTGCAGAAATCAGAAATCCTATAGACATAGTATCTATATATGAGAGTGCAGAAATTAGAAATCATATAGGCCGGTTAGCTACCCTTTTTGCATGCATGGTTACCCCTCCCTTTTCACTAGCCATCCCACGAGTTTTGTTACAAAGTTATTACAACCCAGAAGAAAATAAAGTAAAGAAAAATACATCAAAAATTAAAAGTAGAACCAAGGAGAGCCTGATTCAGACTTCCTGTTTGAAATATGAAGTAAACCAGCTCCAAAGATCAGCTTTCAAAGCCTTTCTCCCATTTGGGGGTATGTCAAAGTTCCCTACGAGTCTCATATGAACTCTAGGCAGTGCTTACACCCCAAATACATTACCAGATTAAGACATAGTACAGTGTGGAAGATCCATCCCTCAAGTGTCCAAGTTCAGAGGGAACTCAAGGTCCCAAGGCAAGGCTCACAGGAGGGGGCAAAACTTAAAGACTAAGAGACAGTGCAAGTGTAGAAGTGAAATTCTAAAAGGGGAAAAGGAAGAGGGAAGCAATTTACATTGATACACATAGGGAAAAAGAATGAGGGGAATGTTGCAAGAGCAAAAGAAAAACTGGCTGATGGGCATACCCAGCAATGGAGTATGCTGGCACACCTTTCAGCCTATTATATAAAGGTCAAGACCCCATTGGTTCAAACTTAATTCATGGGCAGCAACTCATATTGCCATGCCTTAAGTCATAACTCATAAACACACAGGGGTAATAGGGCAGGGGAGCAAGGATTCATTACAAAATCAAGTAGGAAGATATGAGCATACTTAATTTAAATGTTGAACTCTACAGAAACAGTACAGTAGATATGGATACGAAAGTTTTAAATAAACACATTGTGATGATGTTGAAATTTAAATTATGACATACCAGTTTCTCAGAAACAAATAGAGAAAATGCAATAGTCTTGTAAAAGCCACAGTGCAGACAAGAAAGAGAGTGCTATTATGTGTAAGTAAGAGTTCAGAAGAGATTGTGAATTCTGAACTGAAGAATTGTTAAATCGTGTCCATTTGTGAAAAAGGGGGCATGTATTTATAGTGTAAAAAATCAGGTAGAAATAAGGTAAGAAAATGGTTGAAGAACTGATTGTCAATAAATTACATAAGACCCCCTTTAATTTAGGGATTCAGATTCAAACAGGTAAAAACCAATTAAGGAAAGAAATTGAATAAAGACTTTGTGCACAACATGCAATTAAGGGCACATACATAAAAAGGTTATTTAAGGACAAGGTTTTGAAGTACACGGTTTGTACTAATAAGGTAAGGAAATTAATTAACAACCAGCACATTACAAGGTCTGAGATTTGTATGAATGAACCGAGTCAAAAAAAGATGGGAAAGGTTTTTTTTACCTTAAGGGAAATCAACAAACAATGGAAAGGGAATCAATTAAACCTATTTAGAAGGGATTCTGAATTAATCACAAGTTTGAAAACCACTTTGAAGGGAATCATCATATATAAGGAGCATACGAACATGTTAAGCATGAAAGAAAATTGTCATATCATCAATAGAAAATCCAGTGTAGAAGAGTTTAGTAAAAATGCAGAATCATATGCAAACACGGATGTCCAAATTTGAAGTTGGTCTGAAAGAGTTAGGGTTTCTAAAATAAAAACCGTAGTTTAGGCAAATCACAAAGCAAGGATGAAAGGGCAAGCAATTGAATCGAAACATGTTTAGGGGTTTCAGAAAAGAACTGAAACTTCTATCATGCTTCTTTCAGCAACAGAACTCAAGAAGAACATGATAGCAAAGTATCATGCAAACATAGCAGAATGGTTCAAAGCAAACAGAGTAGAAGAAACTAATTCGGAGCATAATGAGAAAATATTGTTAAGAAAAGTAGAAAAATCATGCTAAGACTTTTTTAGAAGAAACCTTAAATAGCTCGGTAAAAGGAACTTAATAAGGAAACTTTAAACCTTAGTAATGAAAAATACAGTAGGAGAACACAAGAACACCGAAAAAAGTACAGTAGAAAAGCATATAGGAAAACACAGTAAGAGAAGCATATAAGAACATGGTAGAAGAATAAATACAGTAGAAAAGTATACAAGACCATAGTATAGGAAGACACAGTAAGAGAAGCATACAAGAGCATGATACAAGAACACGAAAGACAAAGAAAATCATAAAAACCCTTAAAACACTTTCAGAAAAATCCTAGATCAAAAAAATAAAATTTTGAAAGTAGTTTTTGAAAGAAGAGACAGAAGAATCGTTTGAAAACTTCAAGGAAAGCACAGATACACAACATATCTAAGAGAATAGAAGAAAAACTCGAAGGGTTAGGGTTTCAGAAGAACCTTAGAAATGAGAAAGGCTTTGAAAGGTCACTGATATGAGTCGGAGAGGACAGAACCATGCTCAAACAACCATGGTACGTCGGAGCAAGGCCGGGGATGACCGTGGAACCTCGAATCGACAGAGGTTTGGGCATAAACCTTCAAGTTCAGGCCTTGAATCTTCAGAGACCATGCACATAGGAGCCATAGGAGGTGGTATAGGGCTTTTACAGCCTCAGAAGCCATAGATTCCGGTGGATTGCAGGGCGGAGATGGTAGGAGGCGGCTAGGGTTCAGAAAAGGTTCGAGAGAGTTTGAGGGAGTGGAGTTATTTAAAGGTAGCATCTAGGTGAGAATGATTTATGGTTCGGGGGAAGGGGGGTTGGTAAATTAAAAAAGAAAAGAATGAGTGTGAGCCGTTCATCTGTTAGATCAACGGCTGAGATTAAAAGAAAAAGGTCCGGGCGAGTTATTTGAGTGGGTCATGGGCTGGGTGAACTCAAGATTTGGGCCGGATAATGGGGTTTGAAGTTGGGGAGGGGGGGCTGATTTAGGCTACAATTGAAATAAGTAGGGCTAGTATTTAAATAGCCACTTTTCCCCTTTTTATTTTATAAAAATAATAAAATAATTTTTTTTAAAAAAATTTAAAAAATATTAAATAAAAATACTGGAATCAATTTTGTAATTATAAACGCAATAATTTCTTAAAATGGGCTAATATTGCAATTTTATGCAATTTAGCTTTAAAATACTAATTAAATTTGTAAAAAATGTTAAAAAATTACCTTAGCTATATTTTGGTATAAATATAAAAATACATTAAATGAATCACCAAAATGATAATTTGAGGAACAATTATTTATTTTTTATTGATAAAATAAGGTAATAAATTAATTTTAAAATTTTTTAAAATTTAGGAAAAATAATAAAATATTTGGACATACTCATATATGCATACATATGCTATTTTGAAAGTATTTTTTATCTAAAAATATACAGGAAAAAATTGGGTAACAACACTAGCATAAAAAGAACTGTACAAAGAAAGACAAAAATGAAACGCTATCAGGAGTAATGAAAAAAGGAAAATTGCATTTCATTGAAAATAAAGGATATAAGGGTTTGTACATCAAAACAAGCAAAAAATAAAATTTGGATTGCAACCTGGAATAACTCAGATAACAGAAAGGAAAACAAAGCAAACTACCAAAACTCCTTCCGAGTAGGGAGAGGAGTAGCCTTCCAATTGCTAAGCTTCACTTTTGGCCCAACAAACTGCACATCTGCTTTACTGGAATCTTCCCCAATTTCCACCATGTTAACCTCATCAAATAGACACTGGAACCTCTTGATCAACTCTTCATCAAAGTCGACCACATGTTTTGGGATCGCTGACATTGGGCGTTTCACGACCCCTAGCTTGACAAAGGACTTGGAGATGTGTGGAACAAGCTTAGGGAGTGACCATGCCTTATTTTTTCAACATTTTAGCCCTCTACACCTCCTCCCTTTGGGCTTGAATCACAGACCGAATATACCCAGACTTACACGTAGACACACTGGATGCACGATACCTTGTAGAGATGAACCTAGACTTTTGCCCGACACAACACCATTCTTCAACATTTCATTTTCTACCATGACAGATGCGAAGGCTAGCTTTGGACTTGGAATGCATTCCCCCTCGAGAATCTTCTCAATTGACACGATTTTGAAAGTTTGATAGACCCAAGGCCCTTTATCATCTTCTGCTTCAATAAATAGGATGTATGTATCATTGTAAGCACATAAGTTCTCGTCACCGTGCTCAACTATTTCCTTCTTGTCCCATTTGAACTTTACCATTTGGTGCAGAGAATACAGAACTACCTTGGCAACATGTATCCAGGGCCTGCCCAACAGTAAATTGTAGGAGACAGCTACATCTAGCACCCAGAACTCCATAGTGAATTCAACTGGTCCTATTGTCAGTTCGAGCATGATATTGCCAAAAAAATCCTTCCCCCTTCCGTCAAAACCTCGAACACATATAATGTTTTTGTGGATCTTTTCAGTATTGATTTTCAACTTTTGAAGAGTGGAAAGAGGGAAAATATTTATGCTAGAACCATTATCAACTAGTACACTCGAGACCACAACATCCTCGCATTTCACTATGAGATAAAGAGCTCGATTGTGTTCTGTACCCTCTAAGGGAAGTTTGTCATCCGAGAAAGTGATCGTGTTTGCCTCGAATATCTTATTAGCAATCTTCTCCAAATGGTTCACAATGATCATATCAGGGATAATAGCCTCATTCAAAATCTTCATGAGGGCCCGGTGGTGTTCATCTGAATGTATCAGTAATGATAGAAGGGAAATCTGAGCTGGTGTTTTCCTTAATTATTCCATGATAGAGTAGTCCTGCACCTTCATTTTTCTCAAGAATTCTTTTGCCTCATCTTCAGTAACTGGCTTCTTTATTAGGCTATCTTTGAACAACTTAGCTTTCCTCAATTCCTCTAGGGTAAAACATCTCCTCAGACGATTCAGCCCTCCGGTTTCATTAACTTCCTCCTCCACTTCTTTCCCTTTATAAGTTACTATCACTTGCTTATAATTCCACGAAATAGCCTTGGTTTTATCTACTGGAAGTTGGGTCATGGGTTTAATAACAATAGGGGCCATGCAAGCCTCTTCTACGATTATGATAGGCTTACTTGAGACTCCCAGCACAAACACTCTCAGATTTCCTTGATTTGCTCCAACATCATCTGGGAACCTTTTCACGACTAACACAAATGGCTTAAAATTTGGCATGCTTAGCTTATCTATCAGCCCTTCAGCTATCGAGGGTGTTGCATTTGTGGAAACTGGGTTTTAACTGAAGTACTTTCACTGGCACAGATCATCATGAGAGACTTCGAAGACTTATCAGGATCCCTATGCTTATGCACTATCTCAATCATGTACGTATCGACATGGGCCGGCAAAGGATTTTGATTGATATTTGGCGCTTCCAGAATCTAGACTACAAATTGATTTGTATCGATAAGCTTTTGGATTGCACCCTTCAAATACAAACACTTTTCTATGTCATGCTCTAGGGCATCAGAACAATATGTGCATCTGAGGGAATAATTAAGGTTATCTGGATGGGGATTTGGTAACTTTGACTCAATCGGCCTCAGAACATCCAACTACATCAACCTTTGAAAAAACTAGCATAGGACTCTCCAAGCGGGGTGAAAGTTTGTTTCCGCTCCTGCCTTTCCTTTCTATACTCCGGCCTGGGTCGAAAGCTTGGACCAGTAGGGTTTTGGTATGGTTGTGGGGGTATGGGTGGGGGTGGATAAGGCTTTTGTGGAGTTAGAGCACGCCATTGCGGGTAAGAAGGGGGTTGAGCATATGACTATACATGGTGGATGTGGTATTGGGGTGGTCTGACTGAATATTGAGGGTCTTATGGTGGGAAGTAGTGTTGGGGTAGATTATATGGAGCTTAGATATAGGTTTGAGGCTAGGTGTAATGGAAAGGTGAACCCCTTGGGCCATGGCATGATCCTGAGCAACCATAGCAACATCCTCTTTCTTCTAACACGCCCCCTGTGACACTTTGGATTACCTGCGTGGTTGCTTTTATGGTAGAATAACTCATGATTTTGCTTGATTTGAGTCCTTCTTCCACCATTCCTCTCATCTTTACCACTTAATTGAAAGACTTACCTATGACCGAGATCAAATGGCCAAATTAAGTAGGCTCCAAGGCTTGAAGAAAGTACTCCACCATTTTGTCTTCTTCCATTGGAGGGTTGACCCGTACAGCCTGTTCTCTCCACCAGAAACCATACTCTCTGAAGTTCTCACTGGGCTTTTTCTCTATCTTGGTCAAGGATAGGCGATCTGGGACAATTTTTACGTTGATACTGAAAATGCCGAGAAAAAGCCTGAGCCAATTTGTCCCAAGTGTACCACCTACTATTGTCCTGGCGGGTGTACCATTCCAACATTGCACCACTCAAGATTTGGCTAAAATATGCCATTAACAATTCATCTTTCCTACCAGCACCCTTATCTTGCTGCAAAACCCTCTTAAGTGGGCCACATGGTCTCCATGCCCATGGTACAAGTCGAACTTCATATTGAACCCAACAGGAAATTGGACATTAGGAAACAAGAACAAATCCTTATAAGCCACACTCACTTGGCTTCCTATCCCTTGCATATTCCTCAATGATTGCTCCAAACTCTTTACTTTCTTAAATATCTCCTCTTGCTCTGCGTTCTTGGGTGGTTTCTCAGTTTCGACAGGAGGTTCAAAGTGAGGAGTGTAGGAGTAAAGATCCGGGACTTTGAAAGTGGGCTCTGGAGCATAGTATTGGGTATCTTGAGCTTGGAACACTGGTTCACTAGAAGATCGATGGAGGGTAGCTCGCAGAGAGGCTATGGAGACAATAATAGATGGCAGAGCAGGGTATGCGATTGTTTTGGGTGGTGGAGCCTGGAAAGTTTGGGTTGAAGTGCCGGGATAGTGGTGGTAAGGGGTAAATCCTGGTATATGTTGTAGGGAAAGATCAACAATAGTGGGATCTTGGGCTTGTGACAGTGATATGATAAAAGCAGGGTTTTCTGAATAGTTGGTAGGGAATGACGGTGGAGGATACCCCCTGATCCATGCATGATACATTTCCACCATTTGGTGTTTCAGCTTGTGTACCTCTTCTTTCAAACCAGACTCAGATTCCACCATCTCTCTCGGTTGGTTCAACAATACCTGTGTCTAATTCTTTGCTAGCCATGATTGCCTTGTGCTTTGACCTGACTATATGGATGACTTGCTAGAATGACAAACAAACTAACCACCTTCTTATACTTAAAGCAACAAACTTGTTAGTTTTTAAGAGTTTAATAGATAGGAAATCGCATGTTTGGGATGCAATGCACCTAAACAGTTAAATGCTTCTATCGTGTGTTTGAACGGCTGCATGTTTCATCTCGACCTTAAGTAACTCTTTTCACTTTGCACTTTCTTTTCTTTCACTCCTGCCTCCCTTTAGTCACTATTGATTTTCTCACTTGGTTCCTGTCTCTCCCTTTTTATTTTTGCACTCTCTTTTGTTTTTCCACTTTTATTTTATGGTTATGATCAAATCTTTTGGGGATTACCTACGTATCATGATGGAACATGAATCAAATCTTGCATAGTTCGAGAAGATAGAAAATAAAGGAAATAAACTAATTTTTTTTAGATTTTGAATTTTTTCGAAAGAAAGACTTATAACTAAAAATATTTTTGAAATTTGACTTGTTTTTTTGTTTTTTTTTTGTTGATAATTTTGAAAATAAAGACTTCTAAAGAAGAAAGAAAATATTTTTCTTTGAATTTCGATTTATATTTTATTTTTTCGTACAAATACTTCTAGGGAAGGAAGAAAGAAAAAAAATTATTTTTCGGAGAAATACTTCTAAAGAATTTTTAAAAAATGGATTTTTATTTTATTTTATTTTCCAAACGAAAAACTTCAAAAAATAAAGAATATATTTTTGGTTTTAATTTGAAATTTTCTAAGGAAAAGCTTCTAAAGAATGAATTAAAAAAATAATATTTTGGATTTTTAAAAATTGGGGGCTGGAACCGATGAGGTTTGCCTACGTATCTCACATATGGTGAGAATCAGACTTGTGTAGTTAGGTCAGTTTTGACATAATTGAAAAAATATGATATTGACTCACTTTTATTTTTTGAAATACCTTTTCCTTTCTTTTTTTTTAAAAAAAAATTGGCAGAATTTCGAGGCATTTTCAAATACCGAGATTTTCAGAACCGGGTGAATTCTCTATCATATCTCACTCTTTATTTTTCTGTTGTTTTTCTTTCCTTATCCATTCAACATACAAACCGAAGCAAATAAATGTATAAATAGCACATAAGATGCATTAGGATGGTCTTTTATTTCGGTACACCTGTCCTAGATGGACCCAACCCTTGTGTTGAGTCCCCAAAGTCAAATGCACGCGATGCAAATAAATGTTCCTACTAGGGATTCGTCATGAGGCTATGTTATTCTAGGTTTAACCTAGGGTTGTATTCTATCCCTGGCTTACCCGAGCGGACAGCTCGAGCCGAGGTGGGGGTAACGTACCGGGAGCACAAAAGTCTACCCGGCCTTGTTGTTGGACTAGCCTCATTCTATTTTGTATAACTTCTAACATAAAATTGGTCCACGCGTATGTGTGCACCATATTTTTAGAAGACTCAGAAGGGAGGCGTAAGAAGACATTTAAGTACAGTTCAAGTAATATAAAAGCGGAAAATAATCGGCAATTAGCACACTAGGTCCACAAATACAGTGATATCAACACACAATAAAGCCAAGCATAGATCATATTAACAAGCTCGAATTCTTTAACCCTTAACCAGAGATTCTGGGTTCGAGATTCCCAGCAGAGTCGCCAGAGCTATCATACCTTCTTTTTGCCTTAGGGGGCATAAGGAAGTTTTTTCAATTAAAGTGACAATAATCAAAATGGGATTATTTATTAGATTTAGAGTCTTCACTTGGGATAATTTATAGTGTCCCAAGTCACCAGTTTATTTTAAATCCCAAATCGAGGAAATTCAGTCTATTTATGGTCCACAAACACTGAAGACCGGGTAAGGAATTTTGTTAATCGGGGAGAAGGTGTTAGGCATTCCCGGGTTTTGTGATTTTAGCACGGTTGCTTTAATCACACCTGTCTTAACCAAATTGTCTAATTCTATGTTTTAGAACCTATGTGCATTTTACCTCTTTTAATTAAGAAATTATCCTAAAACGAGTCACGCGTACGTGTACGCATTTTGTTCGGTGCGTCAAGAATCATGTCACGTGTACATGTACACAATTAATTATGCTTTATTAATTACTAACAAAATTTGTCTGAAGTTGCATGAATGCATACTTCGATTCATTTTTAGAATCATAATTATGTCAAGCGAACGTGTACACAATCACGATGATAAATTAAGTCACACCTAAAATATTTCTACGATGTTCTTGATTCGTTTAGTTATATTCTATAGAGTTCTCTTACTTAGGAAGATATGCTATTTTGATTTATGATTTTTGAGCTTTGTACTGGAGTGAATCCATTTGGCTTATCGATTCATTCATCAAAACATGCCTGAAACTAGTGAACTGTTTTATTTTTAAATCTAACCCAATTTCTAATTTTTCAAAGACAAACATCCTGAAGGCTTTAACTAAGGCCATAGTATATAAATGTGCTACATCTTCTCATTCAACAACTTAATCCCGGTGACTACACAACCCAAGAAGCTAATAAATAATAGCCTAACTATTGCTTTTGATCTGTGACGACGCGGTCGGTCATCTCATGTTACCAGCCCGTTTCCCCCATTTCTACTTCTTATTGCTTTGTTCATCTGTGTTTTGAGGTATCGGGTTGGTTGGATTGAATCTGGGTTGGTTTTGGTGATGTTTGAGATACTTAGTCTCTTTTAAGAAAAAGCTTAAGTTGGAAAAGTCAATCAGATGTTGACTTATGTGTTAGAGGGCTCGTATGTGAGTTACAGAGGTTTGGTTAGCTTCGGGATATGATTTGTGACTTAGGAGCGTGATCGAAATGGGTTTCAGAGGTTTGGAGTAGAATTAGGCTTGAATTGGCGAAGTTGATATTTTGGCAATTTTCGGTTGATAGGTGAGATTTGGATATAGGGGTTAGAATGGAATTCTGAGGGTTGCAATAGCTTCGTTATGTTATTTGGTATGTCTGTGCAAAAATTCAGGTCATTTGGATGTGGTTTGGCCGGGTTTTTTTATCAAAACTGTATTTCGAAAGATTTTAGAAACTTAGGCTTGAATTCGATGTATTTTGGGTGATTTGATGTTGTTTGAAGTATTTTAATAATTGGAACTAGTTTGAATAAGATATTGGGATATGTTTGTTCCTTTGGTTGAGGTCCCAGTGGCCTCGGATGAGTTTCAAAAGGTTGAACGGGTCATTTTGAAGTCTAGAAAATTGCAGAAAATCTGCTCAACTGTTGCAGAGATTTATTCCTTCGCATTTGCTAGTGGGCATCGCATTAGCATAGAAGGATTTGAGCAAGGCCAAAATTTAAGCATTTGTGTTCGTGAGAGGGGCTTCGCGTTCGCGGAGGGGTTGGGTAGTTGGTCATCGCGTTCGCGAGATGGACCTCGCAATTGCGTAGAGGAATATAGTCAGTTGTGGTTTGAGGTAAGTGTTCATCGCATTCGCAAAAGGAAGAGTGCGTTCGAGAAGAGTGGTCTGAGTAAGGCATCACATTCACGTTGGTCGTGTCGCGTTTGCGTAGAGGAAAAAGTGGTCAACCGTAAGTTTGTGTTTCGTGAATACGAGACGTTGACTGCGTTCGCGAAGAAGGGAAGTCAGGCCTGGGTAAAATATTTTTAATACGTTTTATCCGCAGTTTGGGGGCTCATTTCCTCCATAGTTGATCATTTTGAGAGCTTTTTAAAGGAGATTAAAGAGGGATTCAAGGGGAAACGTTTGGATGTAAGAATTTTGGTCTTAAAACTCGATTCTATTGTGAAATCTACCTAGAAAATCATGGAATTTAAGCTAAAAATGGAAGAACTAGGCTTGGAATTTTGGACTTTTGATTTGGGGATTTGAAGGACCATTTTGGGTCGGATTTGAGAACTTTTGGTATGTATGAACTCGTGGGGAGACGAGAAATCTATTGATTTGAAAATTTCTAAATTTTGAGATGTGGGCCCGGGGCTCGGGTTTTGCTAATTTTGGGATTTTTGGTATTTTTTGATTGTTTTCGCTTCGGCTTTATTCCCTTAGAATATTGTGACGTATTCATTTTAATTTTGGATAGATTTGGCACATGTGGAGGCCGATTCGAGGGGAAAGGGCGTCGCAAGCTAGAGATTTAGCTATTTCGAAGTGAGTAATGGTTGTAAATGATGTCCTGAGGGTTTGAAACCCCGGATTGCACATCGTAGTGCTATATTGAGGTGAGGCACACACTTGATGACGAGCGCAGGGCTGTGCACTATTGGGGATTTGTGACTTAGTCCGTCCCGATTGATGATTTTACCACGTATTTGATTAGAAACTATTTGCTATCACCATTTATTGTTATTTGGGCTCTGTGCCAATTATTTGAACCCTTCGGGGCTTATTTTTTATATTTCCTCACTGTTTTGACTTACTACTTGAACTCAGTCATATTAAATTCCACTGTTTTACTACTCATCCATTTTTACTCAGTTGTAAGACTTAAATGATATTTTTAAATGATGTTTGAGCTGAGAAACACTGTTTTACTGTTGCCCGAGGGGCTTGTGATGATTTTTAACTGAGTAAGGCCGAGGGCCTATATTGTGAGGAGATACTGATACTGATTGGAGGCTAAGAGCCTGAAATATGTATGCCACGATGTGGCTTGATTGATATGAGGCCGGGGGCCTAGATTTGATGTCACGAGATGGCTTGTTATTGTGCGTGAGCCATAAGGGGCCCCTCTAGGAGTTTGCACGCCCCCAGTGAGCACGGGTACCCATTGCGATGTGAGATTAAGCCCGAAGGGCTGTTACTGTTGTGAGATGTTGCCCGACGGGCAGATGTGGTATTACCGTGCCCAAGGGGCAAATTTCTATTTGTTTACGTTATCATAATTAGCTGTCAATTACTTGTTTACTCGTTTAAAGAGCATTTTCCTTGATTTTGTTTACTGTTTTTACGGATCTTAAATGATTTTACTGCTTCATTATAGAATGTCATGTGCTTTACGTGTTTTCTTACTTTCAGTCATTATTTACATTCGTTACTCACTGAGTTGGAGTATTTACTTTACTCCCTGCATCTTATGTGCAGATTTAGGCGTAGCTGGATCTGCTCCAGAGTGTTGATTTCCTCCAGTTCCAAGCGGGCCTTTCAGAGATTATGAGGTAGTTGTTGACGTCTGCAGCCACGTGTCTCTATTCCTCTATAATTCCTATTTCTTTTCAAACAATTGTAGTAGTTTATGACTTTAGTAGATTGTATTGTGGTTCATAGATGCTCGTGACTTGTGACACCCCAGTTAGGGTTGTGACGGGTTAGATTTCCGTATTATTTTCTATATTTCCGCTATTCAGTGCTATTAAATCATGTTTAGACTATATGTATGCTTTTTAACTATTTAAAAAATAGGAAATATTCACGAGAGGCGCCATCACGACCGAGTTCGGGGTTAGGGTCATGACAAGTTGGTATCAGAGCCTAGGTTACATAGGTCTCACGAGTCATGAGCAGGTTTAGTAGAGTCTCACGGATCAGTACAGATATGCCTGTATTTATCCTCGAGAGGATACAAAACCCTTAGGAAAAATATCGCATTCTTGAAATTCTTATCAAGCGAGTTTTTTGATCCGAGTACTAAACTTTTGTTGTTCTATTCTCTTACAAATGGTGAGGACATGCGCTACCGGACAAGGTGGACGACCCCTAGTGCCACCATCTATGGCCACCAGAGGCTGAGAATGCGGTCATGGTCATGGTAGAGGCAGAGCAGCGAGGGCAGCACCTGCAGATCCACCAGTTGTCCCAGTTCAGGACCAGGTTCCAGCTGTGGACCCTCCAACAGCACCACCTCAGGCACCAGCTGTGCCTATTATGATTCCGGGTCTTCAAAAGGCCTTGTCTCAAATCTTATCAGTTTTTACTGGTCTAGCTAAGGTTGTTTTAGCCACTATAGCCGCAACTACTTTACAGGCCGAGAGAGGCAGTCAGACTCCCGCCGCCTCGCACAACTGAGCAGGTCCTACAGGGACTTTAGACGTCGGGGGCACATCCAGCCCAGCCGGTCACAGCTGCTCAGGACTATATAGTTCCTGTCATGCCAGAGGATGAGAAACGTAGGTTGGAGATATTTGGGAGACTTCAGCCTCCGAACTTCAGCGGAGCAGAGGGTGAGGATGCCTAGGGCTTTCTAGATAAGTGTTAGATGGTGCTTCCTACAGTTGGTATCTTGATGACCAGCGGGGTCGCTTTTACTACTTATCAGTTTTTAGGAACTGCATTCACCTGGTGGGAGGATTTTGAGAGGCGTAGGCCTGTTGGTGCAACACCTTTTTCCTAGCAGCAATTCTCCGTTCTCTTTCTGGAGAAGTATGTACCGCAGTCTCACAGAGAGGAGCTGCATAGACAGTTTGAGTGGTTGTGTCAGAGAGACATGACTGTGTCACAGTATGAGTTGAGATTCTCTAAGTTGGCTCGTCATGCCATCTGGTTAGTCCCGACAGATCAAGAGAGGATCAGGAGTTTTATCGATGGACTTACTTATCAGCTCCATATTCTTATGACCAGGGAAAGGGTGATCGGTGCTACATTCGAGGAGGTTGTAGATATTGCCAGGGAGATTGAGTCTGTCCGTAGCCAGGAGCGAGAGGAGAGGGAGGCCAAGAGGCCTCGAGGATCTGGTAGCTACAATGGTGGTCCTTCGAGGGGCCAGTTTCAGCACGGCAGAGGCCTATAGATTCGACATGGTCAGTCTGATCACTCAGGTTATCAAGAGGCGTCATCGAGTCATGGATCCCACAGTTCACACCAGGGCCATTCTTCACTTAGTGCCCTCCTAGCTCAAAGCTCATCCCATGCTCCATCTGTTCAGGGCTCTTCTACGCCGAGTGTATCTGCTGGTCATTCTGGTGCGAGAGGTTTTCATCAGTCCCCTTCTCCAATACCTAGGAGTTGTTACGAGTGTGGCGAGATGGGCCACATGTAGAGGCAGTGTTCCCGTCGTGCTGCTAGTTCATCCCAGTAGAGGGGTCAGTCACCAGCTTCAGCGCTAGTTGCTCAACCACCACCCGCCCAGCCTGCTAGGAGTGGAGATCAGTCAGTCAGGGGTCACCCTAGAGGGGGAGGTCAATTAGGGTCGGTTAGGCCCATTTCTATGCTATTCCAGGTAGATTTGATGGTATTGCCTCTGATGCTATCATTTCAGGTATTATTTCAATCTGCCACATAGATGCCTCTATATTATTTGATCTCGCTTCCACCTATTCTTATGTTTCATCATACTTTGCTCTATATTTGGTTACTCCTCATGAATTTCTTGCTTTACCCGTTCATGTATCTACCTCGGTGTGCAATACTGTTATTGTAGACCGTGTGTATCAGTCGTGTGTTGTGATTATTGGGGGTCTGAAGACCTGAGTTGATCTTTTATTATTGAGTATGGTGGATTTTGATGTCATTTTGGGCATGGATTGGCTACCTCTGTGTCGCGCTATTCTGGATTGTCATGCCAAGACAATCACATTGGCTATACCGGGTGTGCCACAGATTGAGCAGTGAGGTGTGACTAATTACGTTCCTAGTAGAGTTATTTCTTTCTTGAAGGCCCAGCGTATGGTTGGGAAGGGTTGTTTTTTGTATCTTGCCTTTGTGAGGGATGTGGGAGCTGAGACTCCAGTATTGATTTTGTCCCAATTGTGAGGGATTTCCTGCAAACCTATAGGGCATGCCACCGGACAGGGATATTGATTTTGGTATTGACCTAATGCCGGGCACTCAGCCCATTTCTGTTCCGCCTTATCGCATGGCACCAGCGGAGCTAAAGGAGCAGCTTCAAGAACTCCTAGATAAGGGGTTCATTCGGCCTAGTGTGTTACCTTGGAGTGCGCCGGTTCTGTTTGTGAAGAAGAAAGATGGCACTATGAGAATGTGAATTGATTATAGGCAATTGAATAAAGTAACAGTTAAGAACAAGTATCCTTTGCCTCGCATTGATGATCTATTCGACCAGCTTCAGGGAGCGAAGGTATTCTCCAAGATTGATCTTCGTTCGGGTTATCACCAGTTAAAGATTAGGGATTTAGATATTCTTATGATGGCCTTCAGGACCAGATATGGTCACTATGAGTTCCTGGTTATGTCTTTTGGGCTGACCAATACCCCAACAACATTCATACATCTGATGAATAGCGTGTTCCGGCCTTATCTTGACTCATTTGTCATAGCTTTTATTGATGATATCCTGGTATATTTGCATAGTCAGGAGGAGCACGTGGAGCATTTGATGGGTTGTGTTGCAAAGATTGAGGGAGGAGAAGCTCTATGCAAAGTTCTCCAAGTGTGAGTTTTGGCTCAGTTCAGTGGCATTCTTGGGACACGTGGTGTCTAGTGAGGATATTTAGGTCGACCCAAAAAAGATAGAGGTGGTTCAGAGTTGGCACAATCCATCGCATCGCCCTTGACCAAGTTGACTCAAAAGAGTGCTTCATCTGTATGGTCGGATGAGTGTAAGGAGAGCTTTCAGAAGCTCAAGACTGCTTTGACCACAACTTCATTATTGGTCTTGCCATCAGCTTTAGGTTCATATACCGTGTATTATGATGCTTCGAGAGTAGGGATTGGTTGTGTGTTGATGTATAAGGGTAGAGTTATTGCTTATGATTCTCGTCAGTTGAAGCCCCATGAGAAGAACTACCTCGTTCATGATTTGGAGTTGGCTGTCATAGTTCACGCGTTGAAGATTTGGAGGCATTACTTATATGGCGTATCTTGTGAGGTATTCACTGATCATCATACTCTTCAGCATTTGTTCAAGTAAAAAGATCTTAAATTTAGGCAGCGGAGATGGTTAGAGTTGCTTAAGGATTATGATATCACTATATTGTACCTTCCGGGAAAGGCCAATATGGTGGCCAATGCTTTGAGCTGAAAGGCAGTGAGTATGGGGAGTTTGGCATATATTCTAGTTGGGGAGAGACCTATTGCGGTTGATGTTCAGGCTTTAGCCAACTGGTTTGTGAGGTTGGATATTTCGGAGCCCAGTCGGGTGTTGGCTTGTGTGGTTTCTCAGTCCTCCCTATATGAGTGCATCAGAGATCGCCAGTATAATGATCCATATTTGCTCATCCTTAGGGATAGAGTTTAGCATATTGATGCCAGAGATGTGACCATTGGAGATGAAGAGATATTGAGGATATAGGGACGGATTTGTGTGCCCAATATGGACAGGCTTCGGGAGTTGATTTTGGAGGAGGCCCATAGCTCGCAGTATTCTATTCATCTAGGAGCCGCGAAGATGTATCAGGATCTTAGAAAGCATTACTGGTGGTGGAGAATGAAGAAAGATATTGTGGTATTTGTAGCTCGGTGTCTCAATTGTCAGCAGGTGAAATATGAGCATCAAAGACTGGGTGGCTTGCTTCAGAGGATGGATATTCCAGAGTGGAAGTGGGATCGGATCACTATGGATTTTGTAGTTGGACTTCCTCGGACTTTGAAGAAGTTCGATGCTATTTGGGTAATTGTGGATAGGCTGATGAAGTTTGCGTACTTCATTCCTATATGTACTACTTATTCTTCAGAGCGGTTGGCAGAGATATATATTCGGGAGATTGTTCAGTTGCATAGTGTCCCAGTTTCCATTATTTCAGATCGGGGCACTTAGTTTACTTCCCAATTTTGGAAGTCTATTCAACAAGAGTTGGGTACTTATGTGCAGTTGAGCATAGCTTTTCACCCTCAGACGGACGGGCAGTCGGAGCACACCATTTATATATTGGAGTATATGCTACGCGCTTGTGTTATTGATTTTAGAGGGTCATGGGATCAGTTTCTACAGCTGCAGAGTTTGCTTATAACAACAGCTACCAGTCGAGTATTCAGATGGATCCATATGAGGCTTTGTATGGGAGGCGGTGTAGATCTCTAGTTAGTTAGTTCGAGCCCGGCGAGTCTAGGCAATTGGGGACAGATTTGGTTCAGTATGCTTTAGATAAGGTGAAGGTAATTTCGGAGAGACTTCATACAGTGCAGTCGAGGCAAAAGAATTGTGCTGACAGGAAGGTCCGAGATGTGTCCTACATGGTTGGTGAGAAGGTCCTATTGAAGGTTTCGCCCACGAAGGGTGTTATGAGATTCGGAAAGAAAGGGAAGTTGAGTCCGCGGTTCATTGGGCCTTTTGAGGTTACTTCTGAGGATTTTGGAGGTGGCTTATGAGCTTGCTTTGCCACCCAGCTTGTCGAGTGTGCATCCGATTTCCATGTTTTTATGCTCAGGAAGTATATTGGAGATCCGTCCCTGTCACACCTCCTTTTTCGCTACACCCGCAAGGGCATAAAGGAGTTTTTTCAATTAAAGGACAATCAAAATGGGATTTATTATTAATATTTAGAGTCGCCACTTGGGAGATTAATGGTGTCCCAAGTCACCGGTTGAATCCCGAACCGAGGAAATTATGACTCTATTAACAGTCCGCGAATCAGAAATCCGGATAAGGAATTCTATTAACCCGAGAGAAGGTGTTAGGCATTCTCGGATTCCATGGTTCTAGCATGGTCGCTCAACTGTTGTATTTGATTTTATCTTATTTTAATACATGCTAGCTTATGTGCCTTTTATTTATAGACCGCTTTTGTCATTATTTTTAAAGAATTGCAACATCGGGAAAATACATCTCAAACCGCATCGCAATAAATGAACTCGTGGTTGTTAACACATTTTGACTCTGTTGAGATTTGGATTTGGGTCGCATCAATGTGCACCCCAGTTTAAGAGAGTATTTTTATTAAAGTCGTGCTTAAAGATTCTAGCGTATTATTATTTTGGGGGAAGGCCGTGAAATTCACTAAACGGCCCTCCCAAATTCTAATTGTTTTCATGTTATAATTATTGAGGGCCCCGCATTTGTATATTTTATTCAGTGAGGCTCGTCTCATCATTTTATTAAAAGGCTAACCTAAACTAAAATTTTCTATTTATTATTTGTCTCTATAAGGACAATTAATTCACAAATAGAAATTCGGGCCTCGAATTCAAGTCTGAATTCAAACAAAAGGGGAAATCCTTTTAGCTTGAACCCACTACCTAATTCAAAACTCAATTTTATATTTGTGAATTAATTCATTCTATCCTAATGTAATTTTGACAGGTTTTTTGAAAGCATTTGTTTTCCAGCAATAATTTGGGCTTGGAAAGCTTGGCCCGTACCTGGAATATGTTCAGCTATACCTTATGAGAAACTAGACCACTGTGGACTATACAAGTCATTTTGGGCCTGTGTAAATACTGGGCCTGAACAACAGCCCAAGTTGAAGATGCCACGCAATTGGCACTAGGCCACTACAATTTGCTTAATCTCACGAGTTGATTAAAATTAACACAGCTTGCTTCTAAATTTAATACACGCATAAGAGTGTGAAATCATAGAATTAACGTGGAATTTGATTCAGGGAACTAACATACAATGAGTATTAACTAATTCGAGCTTCATCTGATATTTTGCATTTTTTATTCTAAACCTATAAGCATGCATTATACTTTTTAAACTCATGAATGTAAATGGCAATCTCTAATTTAAGCTGATTCACACTTGAGATACAAATGCTATCCTTCACATCACTTACTACTTAAAGATCAAATTCCATTTAAATCTACTGGGATCATCCAAATATGTCATAAGACTAATTAATAAGCATAACACGTGTACTACTTATTACATGAGTCATATCAAAACCTTATAACAGCTAAGACTAACAAATCTAGGTACATAGATCCAGAGAACAAAATAATACAGAACTGATAAGAATTCGAGCTAAGAAGGCATGAGCTTCAACTCTTATTTTCCATTTTATCCTTCATATTCTAAAACGGGCAATTGAGTTTACAAGGCTGTGTACCTGGAAATTGAAGCAATACAAAGTCGAGGATCATCTAGTAATCAATAGAACATCAGTCATATACCAGTAGAGAATCAAACAACTAGCCCAATGGTGAATTCAGCAACCCAGGGGAAACTCAAAACCAAATTGAAACAGAAACTCAACCACAAACAGCTTGAATAAGCTCAAATGAGCTTGAAATTGAACCAATATTTTTAGAGAAACAGTTACACAACCAAAATGATTCAAACAGCACCAATCAAGCTCGAAATTGAAATCATAGACTTTAGTAAACTTTCAGCAATTCAAATCCTGAACTAAGAGGAGCAATTAACAGCTACGCTTGAAATCAAAACTACAAATGCTAATGGAATAGTGTTATTTTTTGGATTTTTCTATTGGATTTCTATTGTTTTTGGATTTTTTGAAGGTTTGAATTTCAAAACCAGATGTGAAATTAGAGAAGAAGCTTTTTGAGGGAAATTTTGGAGGTTGAAAACTTCTTAATCAAGGCAAGGTGTATGCCTTTTATAGGCAAACAAGGGGTAAGCATCAGATTTTAAGTATTTCCTTTAGGCCGCTGTTTGATTTTCAATTTAGTCCCTTAACTTGTTGGCTTGTGACTCAAGTAAGTATGCACATTTTCTGAAATTCTAGTTTACCCCCCATCTCTAGAAAGTTCTAGCAGTTTCTGATATAATCTACACACTCCTAAGTCTTACCAATTACCTGAACTACCCTTGAACTTACGAGAAACTACCCAAATGACTCTAACTTTACCCAATCTCTTAACTATGATTAACTATCAACTAATCCCAGTCAATTAACATCATCCAAAATAAACATACATCAAGGAATGATTCGAGTCAAACAAAATTAAACAATTATCAAACTAATTTTACAGTAATGAATTGAATCTAATAGAAACCTACTGATAACAAAACCAAGCTAAGACAACTAGGCAAATGACAATCCAACTAGGCCATAATCAGATATGGAATCAAAAACAAAAAATCCACAGAATTCATGAAAAGAAAACTAATCATGCAATGAAATTAGCCTATATGAAATTAAGAACAAATAACAGAAGATCAAGCCAAGTTGAAAAACTCACTAATGGGCTTGGGGTCTGCTAACTCTTGGTTTGGAATTCGGACAGTCTTGTTGTCACTTGACCCTCATTAATGGTAGAAATATCATGAAGAATGCGAGGAGAAATTTGGTGAAGTTTGATGAAACCCAAGTTCGCCGGAAAAGTTTCGAACCTAAATTCGAACCATTCCAGCTATATTCGAGACAAAAGGTCATGGGGGTTGTGTAGAGGATAGTGTGCGATTCTACGATGTAAATTTGGCATGATTTGGCGAAAGTTGCGTTGTGGCCGAAAAATTTCGAATTATGATTCGAAGAGATTGGTTGATGTTTGAGGGAAATTATTTGGATATTTGGAACGAGGGGGCTGAGGAGGTTTCATGGTGTAATTTTGGGCCTAAAAGGAGTGACCGGCGTTCGCCGGCGGCGGCTAGGGTTTGAGTTATTTGAGCAAAACTGGTGGGTTTCGAACTATGAAAATGGTAGATTCGTGACGGGGGCATTAAGGCGGTGTAGGGGTGTGAATTTGGGATCCATTGGCCTAGGTAACGTTCGTCTCCGGCGACTGTTCCGGCGACGTTACAGGTTTTGTACGAGGAAGACTAAGGCTGTCTAGGGTTTCTGAAATTTTTAGGACACTTTTAATTAATGTGAAGGATAAAACTGAGCTGTTGGATTAAAGAGATGAAAGGCTTAGATTATTTGACCAAAACGACGCCGTTTTGGGCGTCTTGGACCGGCCTGGGTTGGGTAACAATTGGGATTGGACTGGGGCATGGAAATTTTCCTTTTGGGGCCAAAATAACAGCCCAATTCGAGTATTCTAACAAGACCATTCTTTTAATTTGTTTTTCATCATTTGTTTTGTTATTTCTTTTGTTTTCTCCCTTTTTATTTTGCTTTCTTTTGTATTTTTGTATATATTTTGATTTTATTAAAAATACTAAAATAAACTCACAATCAACTTAACACTAAAAATTTGATTTTCTAGTTAATTCCTAATTAAAAGAAAAAATGCAAACTAATACTAGTTTGAACTAAAAATGCAAAACGGACCATTGTTGTTATTTTCTTTATATTTTGTTCTAAAACAAATTAATACTAAAATATGAAATTAAATCCTAAATGCAAAATGCATATTTTGTATTTTCATACGAATTATCAGGCACAAATAGAAATGCAACCAATTAACACAAAATTCACAAAAATTGTAAAAATAAGGAAAAATCTTTTGTATGGAATTTTTGGGAATAGTTCATATATAAGGCAAAGTTCACGTGCTCACAGCTGCCTCTCTTTGCTCGGAAACATGAAAAGTTTTCAGGCAAAGACAAGTGAGCCATAACGAGCGATTTTTGGCCGTTCAACTATTCTGTTGTGAAGCATTTTGAAAAGTTTTGACCGCACCCTGCTTCAGAGGTTGCCTACATATCCTGGGCTATACAGGAATTAGATCAGTGTAGTTCAGGGGTGTCTGGTAGCTGGGACTACCAGGAGCTGTGATTTCACTGTTGTTGCTGCTGCTACTACTCGCTGACCTCCTTATTATACCGTGGTAAAACAAAAGAAGCTAGCCTAAGCTATGATATATGAGTTACAAAAGATCATATCTATGTCTTCAAATTTGCTCTTGTGTTGCCTTGAACTTGTATCTTGTATTCTTCCGATGGGATTCTTGTTGTTGCCTTGCATTACGAGTGGCAATGTTTTGCCATTTCTTCGAATGATGCTTGATTGCTGCAATTTGAAATATGTGCCTCTAATCTCCAGGCGGGCTCCTAGTTGCTGACGCTTGAGAAGTATTCCCTTGTTCTCCAGGTGGGCTCCTGATTGCTGAATTTGAACAGTATTCCCTTGTTCTCCAGGTGGACTCCTGATTGCAACAAAACAGACAAAAACAAAGAAAAATTTTTGCCCCAGTTTGGTAGCTGGGTACAACATGTTATCAAATATTAAAGGGAAAAAGGTCAAAATTACCCATGTACTATTGTTAATTGGTTACTTGTGACCCCCATTATACTTTTCGGCCATTCTTGCCCCGACCGTTAAAGAACATTGAATAAACACCCCTAAACCTAATGCCTGTACACTGTGGCAGTTGACCACATTAAAATTATCCTACTCAGCTGCCATGTCAAAGGGCCCACCATTTTAAAACCCCACTACACCCATTTCTTACCCATCTATTACCAAAAATTAGGGTTCAGACGACCCAATCCTCTTCCTTCATCTTCAATGTCTTAAGGAAGTTGTTCTTCCCAAATTAGGTGTCGTTGTGGCATCTTTGCAAATCACTTCACTTCAATGACTCCATTAAACCCTGGAAGGCAATTTTTATTTCAGGCTCAGGGTCAAAGTCTGGGTAGTCAAAGTCTGGAAAAGCAGTAATGCTTGGTTCTTTCCTCTGCAGTGAAGGTGTTGGCATGAACACCATGTTGCTAGGCTGACTTGTTTGACTAGGCTGACTTGGTTGAGGGGCTGACAGAAGAATTTCCTCTTTATTGACTTCTTGTGGCACTGGTGCAGCAGAGGGAGATCTGGGTTGCTCAGATGTGGGTTGTTCATCATCATTAACTTCAATGTCCTCCTCTTTGTCTGCCTTCCCTTCTTGTTGCCTCCAATGGGCTGCTTTCCTTTAGATTTCTATTAGTAAGACATAAAGTTTTTGTTAGTTGTTGACAGTTGAAACATAAAGAATGATAGAAAAAGTAAAGTTTTTGTTGACTGTTGATAGTTACCTTTGCACACCCTCTAGCATTGTATCCAGGTTTACCACAGTTCTTACATGTCATTACCCTCCCTTTCCTTGACTGAGACCATTGTCCTTGCCCGTTAACTTCCTCATTTTTTTCTCTTGTTCTCTTAACCTTTGGTCTCCCAGTCATCTTTACCAAAGGTGGTGGATCCATGTACTGTGAAGGTTCAATTTTCCAAAACTTTTCTCCTCTAACTGGTTGCATCTTATGTGAGTAAATGTGGAGATAAGTCTATTTGGTACGGTACCAATGGATCTGACTTAAAGGGTTCACTTTCTTGTGCAATAATGCACATATTGCATGAGGACATGGAATGCCACAAAGATCCCATGCCCTACAGGTACATCTCTGTAATCTCAAATTCACAATGTGCCTGTCATTATCTTCAGTCACCTCATATCCATGGTTTGCACTGCCATTAACATGACATTTCAATGCAATCCTCATGAATTGGTTGTACAACTCCATTGTTTTAGGACTGTATTCATTTCCCCATGACATCACCTCAGCTTCATGTTCAGTAATCATATTCATCACCTTGATTCTAATATCCTCAAGCATCTTAATTATTGGCTTGTGCCTTGCTTGTAATATCCAAGCATTGAATGACTCAATCAAGTTGTTGTCTACAGCTTGGTTCTTGCAAACAGTGTCAAAGAAAGCCCTACTCCAACATTTTGGTGGATACTTCAACAAATCCTCCACAGCTTCCTTTCCATCATCATCTACTTCACCCATATTCTTTATCTGATCTTTGAAGTCCTCTTCATAAGTACTCCATGCAGCCCACCAAAGCAATTTTTTGAATTCACCAGCACCCCATCTCTTACACCAATTTGCTTCTATGTGTCTTACACAAAATCTAAAGTGTGACTCTGGAAGAACAGTTGGGATTGAGACAATCAACCCCTAAAAAAATAGTAGATAACATCAGATAATAGTAAAAAGTAATCAACAAAATAACTGAAATAACAGTACAAATAGATAGTACATACCTTCTTCATATCTGATATAAATGTGATCCCTTCACCCATTTTTAGGTCTAGTGAAGTCTGTAGGTAACCTAAGAACCACTTCCAAGTAAGCTTTGTTTCTTTGTCAACAATAGCCCAAGCCAATGGATAGAAATGGTTAGCAGAATCTTGACCAACAGCCACCAACAACTGACCTTTAGCCTTCCCTTTCAAAAATGTTCCATCCAATCCAATGAAAGGCCTCAAACCACTCTTAAACCCAGACTTCATTGCTTGAAAACAAATATACATCCTTAAAAACCTCTTTTTACCTTCTTCAAGAGCATCTTTTGATAAGTTAATTATCACATCACTCCTAGGATTGCTAATTTTCAATTCATTGGCATAGGCAACAAGCTTATTATATTCATCTATAAAGCTACCTTCAAGTTTCTCCAAAATCATTCTCTTTGCCCTTTTGCACTTAGATTCACTAACATTTACATTAAATGCAGCTTTCAAGCTTGCCCTCATCTCTCTAATCTTAATTTTGGGGTTATCTTGCAAGCCTTTTTTAAAGTAATCAGCTATTGTGTTTGAATCAACTCTGTGATTTTCAAATGCAGGTTCACATGTGTGCTCAGGCTCTTAAAGTCTTGATGTGCACATACTTCTCTTTATACAACGGGTGTGGCTTACTAGTCCATTCCCCACCATGATGAAAAACTAACTCCAGTAGCACCATCTATAAAAGGCTGCATAGCAACCATGAATAAAGTTAATACAACCTACCATAGTAAATGCATAAAGAAGTAAAGAAGGACAAGATAAAAGTGAAAGCTTGAATAACCAAAACAGTTTGATAAATAAAGGGAATAAGAAAAAGGTATAGAGGTAAGACACAAAATTGAATGAGGCACTATGATAAAGAAATGGACAGAAGCATGCGTATGAGGGACCACATAATAAACAATCCAACTTAGAGTCCCACCACAATAAAGTAAGGAATAAACATATATGTAAGAGACCCACATGAGCATCATCTTCAAAGTAAATGCAGGTGAAACATGGGACCAAATAACAACAAGTCAGCTATTAATAAATACTTCAAATCCCTTTTCAGTTAAAAAACCCTAACCGACCCTTCTTTAAAAAACAAAAGGGACCACACATACTTGAAATCCAAAACAGGATAAATGTCTTCTAAAATAAGTACCAAATATCATCAATTCCACCAATATACCCTAACCGACCAGTAGAATCAAAAAAATAATTAGGGTATAAAGGTGAAAGTCACATATAAACACAAACGACAAAAATCCAGTCAATATCTGAGACAACAAACACCCTAAACGACAATAGAGTATCTGAAACAACAAAAACCCTAAACCATGAAGCATGGTCTAAAAACCCTAACTTTAACATAAAAGAAATACGAACCCTAAGACAATAATACTTCATTTATAAACAACAACCATATAAAACTAGCAGAAACGTTTAGTTTTGGGGGAAAATCGTACCTCGAACAGCATTCAACAATGGAAATCGGTGTTTCTTTTGAACCTTCAACCCTTTTCTCTCTCGTTTCTATCGAACTGATGTAGACCAAATGACCCTCGTAGCTAATTTAGACGGGTCTATATTATTTATGTGGTGGGCAAACGGGTTATGGGTCACGGGTAAGAAATGGGTGTAGTGGGGTTCTAAAATGGTAGGCCCTTTGACATGGCAGCTGACATGGCAGCTGAGTAGGATAATTTTAATGTGGTCAGCTGCCACAGTGTACAAACGTTAGGTTTAGGGGTGTTTATTCAATGTTCTTTAACTGTAGGGGCAAGAATGGCCAAAAAGTATAACGGGGGTCACAAGTAACCAATTAACAATAGTACAAGGGCAATTTTGACCTTTTTCCCAATATTAAAATTGACAGTTAAAATTGAATTGTACTTCCCTTGTTCTTCAGGTGGGCGCCTGATTGCTACGCTTTGAAACGTATTCCCTTATTTTCCAGGTGGGCTCCTGACTGATGCGCTTTGAAATGTGTTCCCTTGTTCTCCAGGTGGGCTCCTGACTGCGATGCTTGAAAAGTATTCCCTTGTTCTCCAGGTGGGCTCCTGATTGCGACAAAACATACAAGACAAAGAAAATTTTCTGTCCCAGTTTGATGACTGGATGCATTATGTTACCACATATTAAAACTTGAAGGATAAAATCTGCATTATACTTCCCTTGTTCTCTAGGTGGGTGCTTGATTGCGGAACTTGAAATGTATTCCCTTGTTCTCCAGGTGGGCTCCTGATTGCTAAATTTGAAGAGTATTCCCTTGTTCTCCAGGTGGGCTCCTGATTGCTGAGCTTGAAAAGTATTCCCTTGTTCTCCAGGTGGGCTCCTGACTGCAACAAAACAGACAAATAAAGAAAATTTTCTGCCCCAGTTTGATGGCTGGGCACATGGGTGAGTGTTAAACTGAATTATTTTACCAACTATTATCAGAATTTGAAAGCTAAGTCCTATTATCCAAGGAGGTCCTGACAACTCCTAATAATTACGAATCTAAGCTATCTCTTCTAAAGGTATTACTTCCATTATGTTTGTTATCAAAAGGTCTTAAACTACTCCTCATTATCCAGGAGGGTCCTGACAACTTCTATTACGACTTCCAGTATATCTTGTTATCTAAACAGACCTTAAAACTACGTCCCATTATCCAGGAGGGTCCTAAAAACTCTTAATTGAAACCTATTT
>MU711751.1:7841-32024 GCA_026770625.1 Nicotiana glauca | reverse complement strand
TGGAGTTCGTACACAAATGCACCAGAACTCCCGTATATTATACTGGACCGGTCCCTGTTGCAGCAAAATAATGGCTATTTTTCATTGACTTGGTAAACGCTGGCTATTTTTCATTGATCAGTGTGAAAACTGACTATACCATGATATTTTAACCAATTTACCTTATCAAAAGAAAATGTGCAAATGTAAAAAAGTTATAACAGAATATTGAAGAATTGGCAAAAAAAATTGGGGTCCTTTTTTAGGATTCCCTAAAAGTGAAAGAGTTGACTGATGACAGAACTTAAAGGAAAGTCATATTCAACACTCTGAACGTTGTTAGTGAGGTTAGCACGTCAACTGCAGGTAGTGACTACTAACCACATATATCTTCACAGTTTGATATTACTGCCTCCTTATTTTGTAAACAATTTGTGTAGTTACTTGGGTAGACTTTCAGAAGTTACTTTGGTGTAGATATAGACATTTAGGGTGCTTTAAATGAATTTTCTAAAGGCCGTCATCTGCTAAGCACTGGTCGTTAGATGTTCATGCTCACACTAGGCTTGTTCAATAGGAAAAGGCATTTCTGAATGTCTCTTGGTTGGTTTAAGTAACCTATTCTACTCATTAAACTCGATATCTAGCTTAAAAACGGAACATTAGAGCATATTCGGTACTACTATGTTGAGCTGCAGATTCTGTTCCTAGAACTTGCTTTGTTCAAGACCAGCAAGTTCTTCCACCTTTCAGGGTCAAGGATTGGGAAAGCCACTATACTGTCCTCTTTTCTCCAGTTCTCCTTTCTCTGTACATATATTCGAAGCACTTTGCACTATGCAAGGCTGATTTTTCCTGAAACCTATCATGTTTATCTGTTGTTTACAAAAGTTTTGTAGCATGAGCAAATTCAAGATGGTCGAAAAGCACTCAGGTCTGCTTGCTGTAAATCCATCTTTCTTACCCGGTTTGGAAGCAGTATCGAAGCCTCCCCCCCCTACCCAAACCCCTCAATCAAAAAAAGAAACATTAAGTGTTTGTTTCATTGAAGGTAGCTTCACATTTTGTAAATTGGAGTTTCATGTTACTCATGCTGGTAGCTGGGAACTTGCATGGCAGCGAGGAACTTCTTTTAGGTGGTTATACGTTTTATGATGGAGCTTTAGATTGGATTCTATTTGCTTAGAGAATGCTGATTTGATGGTGCTTTCATATAAAACCATTTGTTAGTAGAGGTACAAATATGATGTAGCTACCACCAGAATGCTTAAACCTTCGGAGGTATTAGGCATAATTAATTGGTTATCGAGGTTACATGAATACAGAACATCACGGAAACCTTCAGCTGAACACATGGGGAGAACTCTTGCTGGAAGCTGGAAGGGAGAAATGAATGGCAGATTTTGCGTTGGTCTATTTATTATTTTGCAACATAGTAATAGAAAAGGAAAAATTTCTACAAAAGTACTCTAAAATGGTCACGACCCGGATTTTTTCCACCATCGGGAGTCGTGATGACGCCTACTCGCAGAAGCTAGGCAAGCCAAATTTAGTTACTTTTCCTTTAATAAACAAGCATTTTAACAATCCTTCGACAATAATATTTAAACAATGAAAAGTCAACAATAATAAGTGGAAGTCTTAAATTTAAATAGCTAAACAAGATACTGAATCCCAACATAATCTCTACCCAAGAACTGGAGTCACATACTTACGAACATCTAAGAAAATACTAAATACAAGACCTGAAAGAAACATAAATCTGCTTATCCCGAATACAAAGAGATGACAGTCTAATGTAAGGATAGAAGGGAGACGACGGGCATGCGGACGCCTGCAAGGCTACCTCGTGTCTCTCCGGACTGAAGGTATGCCCCCGAACTAAAGCTGATGCTGTTGCTGCTCGAAACCTGGACCTGTGCAAAAATACACAGAGTGTAGCATCAGCACAACCGACCCCATGTGCTGGTAAGTGCCTAGCGTAACCCCAGTGAAGTAGTGACGAGGCTGGACTGGACATCACGTAAACCTGTGCAGATATATATATGAGTACAACAGAAAATAGCAAGAACATAACAATTTAAAACTGGGGAAGGGAGCATGCTTCGGAGGTAACAGTTAGAAACAAATATCAGGAATAATGGTAAGTACATCTACAGTTTAACTTCTAGCAATAATGAATAAACAAGGCAACTTTCATATTCAACTCATCTCATTGCAGGCGTGCAACCCGATCCCATTTCTCAATATCTCGTGGTAGGCGTACCACCCGCTCCCATATCAATATATCATGTGTGGTAGGCGTACCACCCTCTCCCATATCAATATATCATGTGTGTTAGGCGTACCACTCGCTCCCACTTCAATATATCATGTGTGGTAGGCATACCACTCGCTCCCATTTCAATATCACTTGTGGTAGGCGTACCACCCGCTCCCTTTACTTTCAACACAACACAATACGAGTCCGACAAGGGAACAATCAATTTAATACTCTTCCTGGCAAGGGAACAATCAAATCAATGCTTTTCCCGGCAAGGGAACAATAGCAACAAGTCAAACATCCCGACAAGGGAGAGTCAGCTATAACCAACCATATTCAACTTCTTCTTAACATTAATAATACCAATATTCAGTCAAGATTTTCATAGGATCAAGCAAGAATGTACAATTATCAAATTAAGACTCACGGTCATGCTCGACATCGACGCATGGATACTCGTCACCATGCCTATACGTCGTACTCCACACAAAACAGGTAGCAATCATGACTCAACTCCTAATCCCTCAAGCTAGGGTTAAACCAAACACTTACCTCAAAGTCTTGAATTCCACTCAATCCTCGACTATCGCTTTACCCCGTGATTCCACCTCCAATTCGCTCGAATTTAATCACAAATTGCTCAATTACTTTAATAAACACTAAATGGATCAATTTGAATGCATAAAAATAAATTTTCCAAGTTTTTCCCAAAAAATTCAAAATCACCCCCGGGCTCACGTGGTCAAAACCCGAGGTTCGAACCAAAATCCGGTTACCCATTCCCCCCATGAACTCAAATATGTAATTTGTTTTGAAATCGGACCTCAAATTGAGGTCAAAATCCCCAATTTTTAAAAAACCTAGGTTCTACCCAAAATCTCAATTCCACCCGTGAAAATTTTTGATTTTAAGTGGAAAACATGTTAAATGATGTTAAAGATTGAAAGAATTGAGTAAAAATCGACTTACAAATGATTTGGGATGAAGATTGTTCTTGAAAAATCGCCTATGGTGTTTGGGTTTTGAAAGAATAATGAAAAGTGATGAAAATTCGACTAAATATAAAATTTGTTGGGTTGCGGATATGGGAAATGCGAAGTTGGGTTCGCAATTTGGGTTCGCAATTACGAACCCTGCAGGCTTGGGAAATGCGACACTACTATTCGCATTTGCGAACTCAGGATTGTGAGCACGTGATTTTTGCCCTATATGAGAATTACTCCCAAAAATTCAAAATAAAATAGTTTCGTATTACTTGCAATTTTTGAGGATTTGTGTTATTTTTCTTTTATTGTTTGCGTTTGTATGGGCATATTTATTTGTTTCAATTAAGGAAAATACAAAATATATCGCATTTGCATTTAATATGTATTAGGAGTAATTAAGTTTATTTTACAAAAATGAAAAATCACAAAAAATATGTATTTTTGTATTTTTAGCATTTAATGTCCAATTGTGTGATTTTATTTTTAATTGGTATTTAATTAGTGGGGTAATTGTTAGTAGGAGTTAATTAGTTATTTTTGATAATTCAACTAGGTCTTGTAATTTAATTTAGGATCTTTAAGTTTAATTTTGGAGCAAATAAACGAAAAGAGAGCAAAAAAATAAGAAAGAAAAATCGGATTGGGCCTCTTATTCTAATTTGAATTAACCTGGCCCAAGTGTCTCACAAATCCAACTCAATTCCTTAAGCCAAACCCATGTAACCCATCAGCAGCCCTAACCTATCTTCTTCTCAACCATAGAACACCCCTAGGAAAACCTAACGTTAGAAGACTCCAGGGCTGCCTTTCTTCAGCTCTAACATTGAACCAAACACAAGACCAAAACCCTACAACTACCATTTCCGTCGACCACCCTGTTCGAACGACCACCATTTCCGTCGACCTCTATTTCCGTCGACCAGTCAACCACGTCGTCTCCTCCACACCCAGCAGCAACAGCTGCTGAACCTTGACGAACCAGCAGCAGCGCCACCAGCTGTTGTCTCTTCATCGTCGTTGTTGCTTCACCCATCAGCTTCCAAACGACCATGAAGAAGACCAGCCCCAAATGACCATGAAGACCTCACACGAACGACCAGCAGTCACGCCGAGCTCCACCATTTTTGTCGTCAAACCACTGACCGTTCAGTCTTCAGTGTGCGAGCGTCGTCTTCCATAAGATGTTCGTCTTCAGTCGTCATCTACAGTGTTTCTCATTGTCATCGTCAGTCGTCGTCTTCAGTCATCTTGCTTAAAACGTTCGCTATCCGGACAGTTTTGGTTTCCGTCGAAGTTGAAATCTCGTTCGAGATTTTAGTTCGATGTTGTTGATTTTGTTTAAAGTCGTGTCAATGTGCAATTGTAATTATTGCTTCATTTCAGTTTAATCGGAAAGCTCCTTCAGGTCTGTCTTTCACCTTCATTATTTTGTTAGTATGGCTCTATTTTAATGGTTTTGTAAAAATTCAGAGTTTATGGCTTGTTTCATTTTTTGTTCATTATCCTACCATGCTTTAGCTTCGTTTTTGAATGTCTCTTATTAAGTCGTTGATCCAGTTTGTTTGTGATTATTTAGTAGTGGTCTGTTAAGCTTTTACTTTCCTTTGTTGTTCATCAGGTTCTGCATATAAGTTCAGTTTGTTTTCGATTCAGTGAATTTACAGTGCTCATTCATCTTTTGTCTAAGTTTTAATTTAGAATTATAATTTGCTCAGAATCATGGAATCCTTCGTCTTGATTGTAATGATGTTTGGTCTGATTTGAGTTTAAATGTTGTTGAGTTCAGTGACTTGGATCTAATTGCTTTTTCTGTTAAGTGTGGAGACTGAGATGAGCTTGACCCTGGTTCAAATTCAGTTTTGGTATACTAGTGCTAATTAAAAGCTGGTTTAGTGTGATCAATTGATTGAGTTTGATTAGGTGAATTGGTTATAACTGATATGATTTTGTACAGGTTTAAAAGATATCGGGGTAGGATAGTAATTTCAGTAGTTACAAGGGTATTTTTGGGACTCAAAAGTGTAAAAATAATTAGTTTAAATATGTTGTCCAGTAAGTGCTAATGAACCAATAAAATAATATATTTGTTTAATAAAAGTAGTGAACAAGACATAATGATATTGGGAAATGATTAAACAATGTGCCCATAACCTTTGAATTAAGAATAGAAAGGGACATATAGTAGCGGGGGGACAAGTGAATTAAAAGAAAACAAAACATGTAGTAATGGGGTTCTAAAAGGAATGGGCAGAATGTTTGCCTAATAGTTTAAGGCTTAGGGAGATGTGTTTTCAAGGTATGGTATGTGGTATAAATAGAAGGGGATTTGGACAGAATAGGGGCTGATTTTTGCATCCAGAAAATCAGTTTTCGGAGAGAGTTTTAGGAGATCATTTTAAAAGTTATTAAAGAGGGCATTTTGACAGAGTTTAAGCAGTCAGTTTAGTTCAACTAATATGGTTTCATTGAAAACTAAACAGAATTTCCGCTTTAACTATCAAGTTATATTTTCGAGTTCATCCTTTGATTGCTGGTATTGCATTTTGATTGGTATTTGGTTGGAACTAAGCTGTTTTGGGGGTCAGCTATTGGGTGTTATTATTATGTTGTTACTGGGTCTCATTTTGTCTATTTTGGGTGCTGTACTGGTTGTTTGGAGCTGTTCCACTGTTGTTGTGTTGTTGTTGTGTTATCTGCTGCTGCTGACTTCCTCATTTTCTTCTTGTATTTCCATTATCTAGGTACATGTTCTAAAGCTCTCAAATATAATGGAAAGGAAGTAAAGGAGTTGTTTGAAGGGGATCCTTGAAATCCCCCTGTGTTTGTTTTATGTTTAATACAAATGTATAAACAGTAGTTTATTTGATATCTTGCATCATGTATTAGAATGACCTTGGAATGTATAAACTGGGCGGTTGAATCTATTTCTACAAACATGTGAATATCAATTGTAATTAATCTTAGTTTGTGGTTACTAGTTACGAAATATAGTGTAGTTAATTCGTTTCCAGTAGTCGTAAAAATAGTTTCAAACAGTTTATACATCACAAAATAGGTTCAAATAGTTCAAATGGAAATCAGCATGTCGATTTAATATGTCTAGTTCTGAAATTGCGAGTTCACTTGGGTAAAGAACATCATTTTAAATAGCAATTTGAATAATGTTAGTTCTCAAATGTTAGTGATTAACGTTAGCCTGATGTCAGTCTTTTTAAGCATTGACGCATTCTTTAACAAGTCGTAAAAAGAGTTCAAAAAATGGCTTTGTACTACACATAATTAATTCCAATAGTCCAATTCATATAATAAAGCTAAGTTTGAATTAGATCGAAATGGCAGCTGGTTCGTTAATATTTGAAACGGCAGGTGGTGGATTTTAAGTTAGGTAGCAGGTTCAAACTAGAAGGTGTCTCTTTTGTTTGGACCCGGACTTGAACTTGAAGCCCGAACTTCTAACGTTAATTGATTAGGATTTTTCTTTATTCTTAGAGACAAACATATAGAAAATCATAGTCGCTTTTAGGTTAACTTTTTAAAACACTAAACGAGATGAGCCTCGCCGAACGAAGTACATATATTGCGGGGCCCTCAACAATTGGTTATAATAATTACCTAGAATTCGGGATGGGCCGTTTAGCAAATTTCACGGCCTTTTCCAAAATAATATCACGATAGTCGCCTTAGGCGCGTTCTTTAATAATTTTACCTTCCTAAATTCGGGTGTGCATTTCATGCGACCCAAATCCAAATCCCAAAACGTTGAATAAAATATGTCGAGGATCCGGGTGCATTTCATGTGACGTGATCCAAAAACATATTTTAAACGACGTTCAATTTTTCTTAAAATTAATTAAAAGTGGTAAATAATTTAAAATTGTACTATAGGTTTGAACATATGTTAAAAATCAGATAAATAAGCCAAATATGACAGTTGAGCAACCATGCTAGAACTACAGAACTCGGGAATGCCTAACACCTTCTCCCGGGTTAACAGAATTCCTTATTCGGATTTATGGTACGTAGACTATAATATGGAGTCAACTTTTTTCTCGATTCGGGATTCAAACCGGTGACTTGGGACACCATAAATCTTTCAAGTGGCGACTCCACCTCTTAATAATAAATCCCGTTTCGATTGTCCTTTAATTGGAAAAACTCCGTTTACTACACCCTTCGCATGATGTAGTAGCGTAAAAAGGAGGTGTGACAGCTCTGGCGACTCCGCTGGGGATATTTTGTAAACCTAGAACTTTTAGTTCAGGGTTCAGAATTCGAGCTTAGAATAACTGTTGTGTTTGACTTTATCTGTTTTGTTATATGATTGGGCTTAAATGTGCAAATGATGCTTTTTACCGCTTTGATATTATTTGAACTGTATATAAACTATGTTGAAACCCCTCTCCTCTCTGAGTCTTCTAAATCCTGAAGAAGGGTGCACTTCGTGTGACTTCTTTTCTGTATAGAGTCTACTCCAATTTTAGAACAAGGTTCGGATAAGTTGCTAAGCCGGTGAAGCTTCTGTATTCCCGGTATGCTGCCTCCCCCTCGGCTCGAGCTATCCGCTCGGGTAAGCCAGGTTTAGAACAAAAACCCAGGTTTTGAACTTAGAATAACACAGCTTCATGCCGGATCCCTAGTAGGAACGCTTATTTGCATCATGTTGCTTTTGACTTAGGGGACTCAACACAGGGATTGGGTCCGTCTAGGACAGGTAACCTGGAATGAAAAAGACCATCCTGTTGCATCCTGTTTGTTTTACGCATTTATTTGCTTCAGACTTGCATACTGACTGAAAAATCAGGAATATTGGAAATTTGTGAAAAGAGAAAAAGAGAAAAATAGCAGTGTAGAGAGATAACTACTTATTTTTAGAAAAACAAACCAATGTCCAAGTAATGTCGAAACTCTGCCAAAATTTTGAGAAAATGGAAAAAAAGAAGAAGAAATGTTTTTAGTGTGATTTATTTGAAAAACAAAAGAAAGAAGTCCTGTTTTCAAAATTAGTTTATTTTCTTTGCCCGAACTACGCATGTTTGATTCTCATCAGATGTGAGATACGTAGGCAACCCTCATCGGGTCCAACTCCCCTTTTGCAAAAATAGTCAAAAAAAATGTCAAAATTAATATTTTCGTCATGAGTAAGTTCGGTGATGCCGTTTTATCAAAAATAACCGAATATTACTGAAAGGGACGCCAGAAGGCTGATTTTGCATAAACAGCCACCTTTGGTCATTTTTTAGATTCGGGCCGGTTGACCCATACAGCCTTAAAATCTTCGTCCCCGAGACGCTGAAAGACCGTATTTGCAATATCGGGTCCTTTATTTTAATTCAAAAAAAAGAATCATAAATAAGTCGGGTGATGCCGTTCTTATCAAATATAGTCGAATGTTCCCGAGAGGGATGCCGGAAGGCTAACTTTGCATAAACGACCACCTTTGATCATTTTTTAGATTTTTGGTCGGTTGACCCACACAGCCTTAAAATCTTCGACCCTGAGGCGCTGAAAGGTCGTGTTTGCAATATCGGATTTTATTTTGAAAAACAAGAAAAAAGAGTCTTAAGTAAGTCGGGTAATGTCGTTTTATCAAAAATAGTCGAATGTTTCCGAAAGAGACGCCGGAAGGTTGACTTTGCATAAACAGCCACCCTTGGTCATTTTTTAAGGTTTTTTGACCGGTTAAGCCCACACAGCCTTAAAATCTTCGTCCCCGAGGTGCTGAAAGACCGTGTTTGCAAAATTAGGTCTTTTGTTTTAATTTGAAAAACAAGAAAAAAAAAGAGTCAATGAGCAAGTGAATGCCGTTATGATTTTTGGTCAAAATAAGCCGAGCCAGCTTCGGCAGTGTACTGAACCGTTCTTGTCGAGATAGCCTTAGAGTATCTTTCAGTTGTTGAAAGGCTATTTTCGTAAAAGAACGGATAGGTTTGTGAAGTGTCATAAAATAATCCTCCCCGGCCTCAAAATTCATGCGAAATTGGGAAGGGGCTACGTTTGCAAAAACAACCATTTGGTTAAAATTGGCAAACAGGGAAAGGAAGTTGGCCATTTATTTTTGAGTTTGTAATTCTTTTAATTAGAATATATGGGTTGTTTGATTTTTCGAGTTTGTAGGTCATCTTTAAACCTTTGAAACCTAGTCTGTTTTATTATGAAAATTGAAAATTCCAAAAAAATGTTTCATTGTTGTTTACCTTTCATTTGCGCGAACTACGCACGATCTGATTCATGCGGGGTCATGATACGTAGGCAATCTCCATAAGATTCGACCACAACCACTAAAAAAAAGAAGAAAAGAGAGAGAAGAGAAAAAGAAAATTTAATAATAAGAATAAACAAATAAAGGAAAGTGTAGGAGGCACCTGAAGAGGGCCCAAATAAAATAAGCCGGAATGACGCATACGGTCAGAGCAAAGACATGATAGAAATGGTTAAACTACCTAGGTACATTGCATTCCAATGTGCAATTGCAATATTTATTAAAACTCTAACGCTGACAAGTTTGTTGTTTTCCAGGAAGTTTCAAACAGTTAGCTTGTTAGAACGTACTGGCAGATTACCATTACCAAACAAGATCTAAAGGGCCCATATCAAAACGCATGTCCAACTCGAAGAAAAGTGTTGAGGAGGAAAAGATGGAAAATCAAACGCTAAAAGAGGAAGTAGATATGTTGAGACATGAGATGAAAGAAATGCACCTAGCCTGGGCTAGGGTGCGGCAGATACCAGCCCCTCCCACTACTCCTACTCTCCCACCGGTGCAAACTCCGGAATACCCTCTCACTGGTCCATCGACAAGCTTCCCAATTCACCAATACTTTCAGGGGAAAGCTGCCTACAATCCCCAAGCTTCACTACCCAAACAGAACCCTCATCCACCAATTGTTCCTGTTTTTGTGGCACCACCACCAGCCACGCTGCAAAGATCATCCACTGAGCCGTTGTTTCACGCTCACGATAACCAATATTATCCTCCTAAACCCACCTTAAAAGCACCCGATCCATATACGTACACACCTCACTTTGAGCTACCGGCAGAAACTGAGAAGCCGTCTAAGAGTCCGGAGCAGGATGAAGTGCTTCGCAAAGTAAAGAGCCTAGAGCAGTCTTTCAGGAATATGCACGGGATGGGTGGCCAAGTCAGTGTGGCCTATAAAGATTTGTGTCCTTTACCCGATGTTCAACTACCAGCGGGGTTCAAAATGCCAAAATTTGATCTGTATGAGGGACATGGTGACCCAGTGGCGCACCTGCGAGGTTTCTGTAGTAAGATGAGAGGGGCAGGAGGGAAAGATGAGTTGTTGATAGCATACTTTGGCCAAAGCTTGAGCGGATCCGCACTAGGGTGGTATACAAGGCAGGACCCTAGCAAGTGGTACACCTGGGACGACTTGGCGCAGGCATTCGCTGGTCACTTCCAATATAATCTTGAGATTGTCCCTGACCGTCTCACATTGTTAAAAATCGAGAAAAATCCCGCAGAGAGCTTCAGGTAGTTTGGGTTCCGCTGGAGGGAGCAGGAGGCGAGAGTCGATCCCCCGATGAAGGAAAGTGAAATGGTGGATTACTTTTTTCAGACTTTGGAGCCAACTTACTTTGGTCACCTGGTGATATCAGTTGGGAAATCTTTCAATGAGGTCGTAAAAATGGGTGGCATGATTGAAGAAGGACTCAAGTCCAATAAGATAATGAGGTATTCGGCAATCAAGGCCAGTACGCAGGCTATCCAGAGCGGCACGGGAGGTTTGCTCGGGAAGAAAAAGAGGGAAGATGTCACAACAATTGAATCCAGAGCTTGGTATGGATCCAGAGGCTCACCTTACCACTACAATCAGCCTCAACTCCAACCCCAAACCTATCCCCGAGCTCCATATAATCCACCTCAATATTATCCTCCGAACAATGTCCGGCCATATGTCCAACCACCAGGTCACTCCCTATGGCGAGCGCCAGTACCGCATAACGTGTTCGTGCCTTCACAACATTATCGAGCACCCAACAAACCTAGAAAACCGGGGCAGGGAGGAGAACAAAGGCAAAAAAATAGTTTTACGCCAATTGGGGAGTCCTACACAAGCCTATTTGAAAAGTTAAAGCATTTTGGCCTGATTGAGCCACTCCTTGGCTATACTCCAGACCCATATGCAAAAGGGTTTGACCCTACTGTGCGATGCATGTACCACTCTAATGTCCAGGGGCATAGCATTGAAAAGTGTCGCTCTTTGAAAAAGGAAATAGAAATAATGATTCAATAAGGGGTAATTGTAGTCAATGACAATGACAAAGGGCATGAAAATCCTATTGCAAACTTGGTGGGTATAATTGGTAATGAACTTGGCAACATTGATGCGGAACTCAATGGCTGAAATGACGTGCTTGGTAATTGGGAAGGTTCTCCATTCCTTGGTCAACCGGAGTGGAGTTTTTGATGGTTCATTTTGTGGTCATTTCTGTTGTCTAGGTTATTTCAGGGTTGTAATCTGGATATTGTCTTGTAAATCAAACCCTTCTATTATTTTATTTTGTCCAGTCCCTTTGGTCGTAGTATCTCATTTAGCGTTTGCCTAGGTTTGTTCTAAGGATTGTAACCCTAGTATGGTTTGTTGTTTTCGTTACTCTAATTGTTTGTATTATCTAATGCAATGTCCTATTTTCTGTTATTTCGAGTCATCTGCTCTTGTTTAGTTCCCTCCTCTTCATAGTTCTTTTCATGTCGACTCTAGTGACATGACATGCACACATAGTTCTAATCTTAAAGGTTAATCATGAAGCAATTGGGAAGATGATAGGGGCATCTAAAGGAAATAAGAGCAGTTGATATCATTTGAAGCCCGAACCAAGTGGAACTGGGGCAAGTAAAACATAAAGGAAACCGTAAAGATAAGCTGGCCAAATTGACATGGGGTTCATTCGCGGTAATGAAAATGAAAGTGTTGCCCAAAGGTTGCTTTGCATTTAACAGATGAAGAAAGCGAACGTATGGGCATAGCTATCAGGTCTAGCACGATCTGAAGATGTTACGAGTGTTTGTTTGCACTTGGCATATTTTGAAGATTGGAATGACGAAGGCATTTCGTTTTGCTATCTAAACACTTTATCCTTCGTTAACCCGTTGAGTCTTATTTATTTTTTTCATACCCCTCTTTCGGAATTGGTAGTAAAGAGTAGAAACACAAACATGAAAGATAAGAAAAGAAAAGGAGAAAGAAAAAGAAAAGAAAGCAACAAAGCAACAAAAAAGAGATAAAGAAAAGCAAAAGAAAAAGATAAATAATAGTTAAGTGAAAAGGAAAACTAGAACAAACGAGGAATGGGAACTACGTTTAACCTGATTCCTCATAGAGGATACGTAGGCGCTTTACGGCTCGGTCATAGTGTAACAAAAATCCAAAAGTCCCCAAGCAAGAAATTGGGGCAAAAGTTGTGGTTGTTGTAAGAAATCTGATTCCGAAAGTTGTAATTTTGAACCCTTTTGATTTGTTTTGAGCCTTTGATACCTTTTCTTTCCAACCCCGCCCAAAAGCCCACATTACGGTCTAAAGAAAGACCTTCCGATCAGTCTTCGAGAGATGCCAAGTTCGAACAGGCAAAGGTAATTCATGTCAGGGACAACACTCTGGTTCAAACAGGAAATAAAAAAATGAGAGAGTCTTATTGGTGAAAACCTTCACATGCACCTTGAGGCGACGATAAGTTGAGAGAAAGGAAAATGAGAGAGGCTTGATGATGAAAACCCTTCAGGCACTACAAGTCAAATAAGGAATGTGAACCAGATTGGACAATAGGAGCATTGAAGCCAAGTTTCATGGCTGAAAAGTAAAACAAGAGTTGAACATCAGATTTGCTTGACAGAATAGGCCACAGGTGCATGTCATGGTCATTAGAGTCGGTAGTCATATCCGATAGGTTTCTACTTTGTAGTTTTCTTATTAGGAATCATCTCTTTCCTTTACTATGTTCCTTTTGTCTTGTTTATATCCTCTCCCTGAGTCTGTTTGGTCAGAACAAGTGAGAAATGACTTCAAAATTTGCCACCAGCTTTCCAATTGCACAAAACGGGATCTGGTTAGCACATCTAAGCGTCATAAGACCGGAAAGAACAACAAGCGCATTAAGCTGGTATCAATCAACATGTTTTGGGGTTCACGTGAGACACAAAGATGACAGAGAAAGAGGGTAATCAATAAATAAACAAGATGGTCGAATGGAAATCAGTTATCATGGGAGATATATGGGGTCGGATAAGGAGACTAGAAAAAAAAAGTTAGGAATCCTGCAGCTAAGGATCAGTCAGAATGACGGAAATGTTCAACCAAGTTCAAGGCAGTCGGACGAAGCAGAGCATGGAAAGGAGAAAACCATCCCCAGCAAGAGTGTCAAACCGATCACCATATTTAAACTCACAAGTTTTCTTTATTGAAACGGGGATGAAAGCTATTTTCATATCAAAGCATTGGAAGCTGGAAAGTTTCAGGTGTAATGTGCCAATTTTGCTTATGCAAAGGCTATTGAGAAGATCACACATCACCCCTAGGAGAAGCACTACCTAGTCTGGGTTTGCAAGTTATATTTTGTTGTAGGAGACGTACTTCCTAAATTGATATCTTATTCATAGGAGACGCACTTCTTAGTTTGAGTCATTGAAGTTACACCTGTAGGAGATACATTTCGTAAATTGATAGCTCATTCATAGGAGACGTACTTCCTAGTCTGAGTCACTGAAGTTTCACCCTAGGAGACGCACTTCATAGCTTATGTTGATTTACACCCATAGGAGACGCACTTTCTAAAAATTAAGAGTTCATTCATAGGAGACGCACTTTCTAAATTTAAATTCACCCTTGGGAGACGCACTTCCTAGTTTAGTTCATTCCAGTTCAACCATAGGAGACACACTTCCTAAATTGATAGTTTGTTCATAGGAGACGCATTTCCTAATTTGAGTCATTGAAGTTTTACCCATAGGAGACGCACTTCTTAAATTGAAAGTACATTCATAGGAGACGCACTTCCTAGCTTAATTTACACCTGTAGGAGACACACTTCCTAAACTGATAATCCATAGGAGACGCACTTCCTAAAATTGATAGTTCGTTCATAGGAGACGCATTTCCTAATTTGAATCATTGAAGTTTTACCCATAGGAGACGCACTTCCTAAATTGAAAGTTAATCCATAGGAGACACACTTCCTAGCTTAATTTACACCTGTAGGAGACGCACTTCCTAAATTAATAGTTCATTCATAGGAGACGCACTTCCTAAATTAATAGTTCATGCATAGGAGACGCACTTCCTAAATTAAGATTTCATTCATAGGAGACGCACTTCCTAGTTTAAATCATTGATATTTCGCTCTAGGATACGCACTTCCTAAGTTTATTTTCACCCATAGGAGACGCAATTCCTAAATTAATAGTTCATGCATAGGAGACGCACTTCCTAAATTAAGATATCATTCATAGGAGACGCATTTCCTAGTTTGAGTCATTGAGATTTTACACATAGGAGACGCACTTCCTAAATTAGCAGTTCATTCATAGGAGGCGCACTTCCTAGTTTGAGTCACTAAAGTTTCACCCATAGGAGAAGCACTTCCTAAATTGATAGTCCATAGGAGGCGCACTTCCTAGTTTGAGTCACTAAAGTTTCACCCATAGGAGACGTACTTCCTAAATTGATAGTTCATTCAGAGGAGACGCGCTTCCTAGTTTGAGTCATTGAAGTTTCACAAGTAGGAGACGCACTTCCTAAATTTAAATTCACCCATGGGAGACGCACTTCCTAGTTTAGTTCATTCCAGTTCAACCATAGGAGACGCACTTCCTAAATTGATAGTTCGTTCATAGGAGACACATTTCCTAATTTGAGTCATTGAAGTTTTACGCACAGGAGACGCACTTCCTAAATCGAGATTTCATCCCTAGGAGATGCACGTCCTAATATGGTTCATTGAAGTTTTACCTGTAGGAGATGCACTTCCTAATCAAGGTCTTTCAAGCTATTCTTTTAGGAGACGCATTTCCTAAATTGAGAGTTCATAGGAGACGCACTTCCTAATTTGGTTCATTCAGGTTTTATTTTAGCAAACACATTTGCTAGTCAAAGTTTCTTGGTTTTACTCGTAGGAGACACACATGTCTAATCTTTAGTTCACTCTCATCATTGCATCAGTAGTGTAAGTGGTCTATGACTTTGCTAACAACTCACAAATCTGCCCGGTACAAACTGGGGCAGAAAATTTCGTTTGTTTTGTTTGTTTTGATTGCATGTACCCACCTGGAAAGTAAGGGAACACAGAAAGTTCAGCAATCGGGTATCCACCTGAGGAAAAAAGAAGAAATACATTCAAGATCAAGCAGTCGGGAGCCCGCCCGTATAATAGAGGAATATATTTTAGTCTTTAAATTTCAAGTTGTGAAGTCGGGAGCCCACCCATATAACATAGGAATACATTTCAGTCTTTACATTTCAAGTAGTTGAAGTCAACAACCCGCCGGAAGGCAGAAAGTTACAACAGAAACCCCCAGCATAAATCCAAATTCAAAAATCAGAAGGAAGGCAGCAATGGTCAGCTCAAGCTTCGAAAGGAAAATAGTTCGAAGCTCACAAGAAGGAAATAAGCAGTTCAAGTTCGGCAATCAAGAGAAGCCGACAAGTCAAGTCGAAATGAAGAAACATCCGACGAAGCACAAGCCAACAAGAAAGCAGGGCGACAAGAGCAAGCCCAAAGATTTAGATAAGATTTTGTAATTCACAGGCTATAATTTAGTCTAGCTTCTTATTTTCTTCTAGCTAGGTGTAATAAGGAGGTCGGTAAGCAGTAGCATCAGTAGCAACAACAGTAACAGCAAAATCACAGTTCCACGGTAGTCCCAGATACAAAAACTTCCCGAACTACATTGACATGATTCCCTTTTAGCCAGGGATATGTAGGAAAACCTTTGAAGCACATGTTCGGTCAAATTTTTCAAAAATGTTTCACACTGAGTACTCAAACGGGCAAAAATCGCTCGTATTCGCTCATTTTATATTTGCACAAAAACTCTCCGTGTTTTCGGGCAAAGAGGGGCAGCTGTGAGCACGTGATTTTTGCCCTATATGAGAATTACTCCCAAAAATTCGAAATAAAATAGTTTCGTATTTCTTGCAACTTTTTGAGGATTTTGTGTTATTTTTCTTTTATTTTTTGCGTTTGTATGGACATGTTTATTTGTTTCAATTAAGGAAAATACAAAATATATCGCATTTGCATTTTGGATGTATTAGGAGTAATTAAGTTTATTTTTAAAAAATGAAAAATTACAAAAAATATGTATTTTTGCATTTTTAGCATTTAATGTCCAATTGTGTGATTTTGTTTTTAATTGGTATTTAATTAGTGGGGTAATTGTTAGTAGGAGTTAATTAGTTATTTTTGATAATTAAACTAGGTTTTGTAATTTAATTTAGGATCTTTAAGTTTAATTTTGGAGCAAATAAACAAAAAGAGTGCAAAAAAATATGAAAGAAAAATTGGATTGGGCCTCTTATTCTAATTTGAATTAACCTGGTCCAAGTGTCTCACAAATCCAACCCAATTCCTTAAGCCAAACCCATGTAACCCATCAACAGCCCTATCCTAACTTCTTCTCAACCATAAAACACCCCTAGGAAAACCTAACGTTAGAAGACTCTAGGGTTGCCCTTCTTCAGCTCTAACATTGAACCAAACACAAGACAAAACCCTACAACAACCATTTTCCATCGACCACCCTGTTCGAACGACCACCATTTCCGTCGACCTCTATTTCTGTCGACCAGTCAACCACGTCGTCTCCTCCACACCCAGCAGCAGCAGCCGCTAAACCTTGACGAACCAGCAGCAACACCGCCAGCTGCTGTCTCTTTATCGTCGCTACTGCTTCACCCATCAGCTTCCAAATGACCATGAAGAAGACCAGCCCCAAACGACCATGAAGACCTCACACGAACGACCAGCAGTCAAACCGAGCTCTACCATTTTCATCGTCAAACTACTGACTGTTCAGTCTTCAGTGTGTGAGTGTCGTCTTCCATAAGACGTCCGTCTTCAGTCATCATCTTCAGTGTTGCTCTTTGTCATCGTCAGTCATCGTCTTCAGTCATCTTGCTTAAAACGTTCGCTATCCGGACAGATTTTGGTTTCCGTCGAAGTTGAAATCTCGTCCGAGATTCTGGTTCGATGTTGTTGATTTTGTTTAAAGTCGTGTCAATGTGCAGTTATAATTATTGCTTCATTTCGGTTTAATCGGAAATCTCCTTCAGGTCTGTCTTTCACCTTCATTATTTTGTAAGAATGGCTCTATTTTAATGGTTCTGTAAAAATTCAGAGTTTATGGCTTGTTTCATTTTGTGTTCATTATCCTACCATGCTTTAGCTTCGTTTTTGAATGTCTCTTATTACGTCGTTGATCCAGTTTATTTGTGACTATTTAGTAGTGGTCTGTTAAGCTTTTACTTTCCTTTGTTGTTCATCAGGTTTTGCATATAAGTTCAGTTTGTTTTCGATTCAGTGAATTTACAGTGCTCATTCATCTTTTGTCTAAGTTTTAATTTAGAATTGTGATTTGCTCAGAATCATGGAATCCTTCATCTTGATTATAATGTTGTTTGGTCTGATTTGAGTTTAAATGTTGTTGAGTTTAGTGACTTGGATCTAATTGCTTTTTCTATTAAGTGTGGAGACTGAGATGAGCTTGACCCTAGTTCAAATTCAGTTTTGGTGTACTAGCGTTAGTTAAAAGCTGGTTTAGTGTGATCAATTGATTGAGTTTGATTAAGTGAATTGGTTATAGCTGATATGGTTTTGTACAGGTTTAAAGGGTATTGGGATAGGATAGTAATTTCAGTAGTTACAGGGATATTTTTGGGACTCAAAAGTGTAAAAATAATTAGTTTAAATATATAGTCCAGTATGTACTAATGAACCAATAAAATAATATATTTGTTTAATAAAAGTGGGGAACAAGACATAATGGTATTGGGAAATGATTAAACAATGTGCCCATAACCTTTGAATTAAGAATAGAATGGGACATATAGTAGTGGGGGGACAAGTGAATTAAAAGAAAATAAAACATGCAGTAATGGGGTTCTAAAGGGAATGGGCAGAATGTTTGCCTAATAGTTTAAGACTTAGGGAGCTGTGTTTTCAAGGTACGGTATGTGGTATATATAGAAGGGGTTTGGACAGAATAGGGGCTGGTTTTTGCATCATGAAAATCAGTTTTCGGAGAGAGTTTTAGGAGATCATTTTAAAAGTTATTAAATAGGGCCTTTTGAGAGAGTTTAAACAGTCAGTTTATTTTAACTAATACGGTTTCATTGAAAACTAAACAGAATTTCCGCTTTAACTATCAAGTTATATTTTCGAGTTCATCCTTTGATTGCTGGTACTGCATTTCGATTGGTATTTGGTTGGAACTAAGCTGTTTTGGGGGTCAGCTATTGGGTGTTATTATTATGTTGTTACCGGGTCTCATTTTGTCTATTTTGGGTGTTGTACTGGTTGTTTAGAGTTGTTCCACTGTTGTTGTGTTGTTGTTGTGTTATCTGCTGCTGCTGACTTTCTTCTTTTCTTCTTGTATTTCTATTATCTAGGTACATGTTCTAAAGCTCTCAAATATAATGGAAAGGAAGTAAAGGAGTTGTTTGAAGGGGATCCTTGAAATCCCCTTGTGCTTGTTTTGTGTTTAATACAAATGTATAAACAGTAGTTTATTTGATATCTTGCATCATGTATTAGAATGACCTTGGAATGTATAAACTGGGCTGTTAAATCTATTTCTACAAACATGTGAATATCAATTGTAATTAATCTTAGTTTATGGTTACTAGTTACGAAATATAGTATAGTTAATTTGTTTCCAGTTGTCGTAAAAATAGTTCCAAACAGTGTATGCGTCACAAAATAGGTTCAAATAGTTCAAATGAAAATCAGCATGTCGGTTTAATATGTCTAGTTCTGAAATTGCGAGTTCACTTGGGTAAAGAACATCATTTTAAATAGCAATTTGAATAATGTTAGTAACTAATGTTAGTTCTCAAATGTTAGTGATTAACGTTAGCCTGATGTCAGTTTTTTTAAGCATTGACGCATTCTTCAACAAGTCGTAAAAAGAGTTCAAAAAATGGCTTTGTACTACACATAATTAATTCCAATAGTCCAATTCATCTAATAAAGCTAAGTTTGAATTAGATCGAAATGGCAGCTGGTTCGTTAATATTTGAAACGGCAGGTGGTGGATTTTAAGTTAGGTAGCAGGTTCAAACTAGAAGGTGTCTCCTTTGTTTGGACCCGGACTTGAACTTGAAGCCCGAACTTCTAACGTTAATTGATTAGGATTTTTCTTTATTCTTAGAGACAAAAATATTGAAAATCATAGTCGCTTTTAGGTTAACTTTTTAAAACAATAAACGAGATGAGCCTCGCCGAACGAAGTACATATATTGCGGGGCCCTCAACAATTGGTTGTAATAAATACCTAGAATTCGGGATGGGCCGTTTAGCAAATTTCACGGCCTTTTCCAAAATAATATCACGATAGTCGCCTTAGGTGCGTTCTTTAATAATTTTACCTTTCTAAATTCGGGTGTGCATTTCATGCGACCCAAATCCAAATCCCAAAATGTTGAATAAAATATGTCGAGGATCCGGGTGCATTTCATGTGACGTGATCCAAATATATATTTTAAACGGCGTTCAATTTTCCTTAAAATTAATTAAAAGCGGTAAATAATTTAAAATTATACTATAGGTTTGAACATATGTTAAAAATCAGATAAATAAGCCAAATATGACAGTTGAGCGACCGTGCTAGAACCACGGAACTTGGGAATGCCTAACACCTTCTCCCGGGTTAACAGAATTTCTTATCCAGATTTCTGATACGTAGACTGTAATATGGAGTCAACTTTTTCCTCGATTCGGGATTCAAACCGGTGACTTGGGACACCATAAATCTCTCAAGTGGCGACTCCAACTCTTAATAATAAATCTCATTTTGATTGTCCTTTAATTGAAAAAACTCCCTTTACTACACCCTTCGCGGGATGTAGTAGCATAAAAAGGAGGCGTGACAAGGCTTACCAAGGGACATTCGCATTTGCGAAATGGGTCTCGCATTTGCGAATTAGTGACCATCGCATTTGCGAGGTTTGGCTTCGCATTTGCGAACCAACCTTCGCATTTGCGATAGCTGGACCTTCGCATTTGCGAACTCTAGCTTCGCAAATGCGAATCATGCAGATAGTTGATACCAGATTTTTACAAAAATGAGAAATGCAATCCGACACCTATCCAAAACTCACCCGAGCCCTCGGGGCTCCAAACCAAATATGCACAGAACCTCAATAACCTCCTACGGACTTACTCGTGCGATCAAAATCGCCAAAATAACATCAAAAACAACGAAGCATGCCTCCAAATCACTAGTTTTTCTTCAAACTTTATAAACTTTTAAATTTAGAGTTTTAAGCCCGAAACACGTCAAACGACGTCCAATTTCAACCAAACTTCACAGAAATATCTTAAAACACATATTAGACTTGTACCGGGCGCCGGAACCAAAATACGGGCCCGAAACCAATATGTTCTAATAAATTTTCATTTCCATTTTCCTTAGCAATTTCAGAAAAATAATTTCTTTTAAAAATTCATTTCTCGGGCTCGGGACCTCGGATTTCGATTCCGGGCATAAGCCCGAGTCACATATTTTTCTACGGACCCTCCGGGACCGTCAAATCACGGGTCCGGGTCCGTTTACCCAAAATATTGACCAAAGTCAACTTTACTCATTTTAAATATCAAATTTTTAGCATTTTCACAAAATTTCACATATAAGCTTTCCGGCTACTCGCCCGGACTGCGCACGCAAATCGATATAACTAAAAATGAGGTTTCCAAGGCCTCGGAAGCACAGAAAGAGAGAGAAAACAGGTGATGATCCTTTGGGTCGTCACAAAAAGTTGTTGTAAGCCATCTGGAGCATAAAGCATCATGGAAACTAGAGTTTCTTGTTTGTTAGTTCTGTTAGTCTTTATGAAATTTGGTGATTTGTGGTTGCAAATATTTTATTAAGCTCGCAAGCAGTTTTCTGTTTGCCTTTTCTATATTGCTTTCCTCGATTTAATCAATGTTATGAAAAACCATTTTGTTTCTTATAGCTTGCTTCCTAGTTTGTTTATGTTTGTCCCAGTGATCCCTTCCACTAGTGCAGGTTGGGGTGGAGTTGGGGCGGTATAGTGGTCGATGAGGACATCAAGACTATTGCTGATCTTGATCTATGATTATTGCAGATATTGCAAATTTCCATTAGATTGACACGATTCAGTGAACGTCTTGTCACAGAAGCATACGCCAATGTAAGGCGTACCTTCTGTGGTCCTCAATTGATGGCTGAATTCCGTGTTATTCTTTTCAGCTGTTGCAAAAGGAGGTTGGTGCATAGGTATGAACTCTTAGTATAATCAGCCTTTTGCCATTTGTTCCATAGTGCTGTTTATCTAATTCCCAGCAGCCCCATTTTTCTCCTCTAGATTCATCACCCTACAAAGTGCTCAATAAGGTGGGCTATTTGTGAGCCAAAACAGTGACATCAGGAATCTTCTTTAGTCAAAACTTCATGAGCTGGGACAAATCATGGTTTGGCTTCCCATTTTATTCTCAAGAACTCTCCTTTTGCATTCTTTAAGTTGAAAATCTTGGAGTCTGCTTGTCTAGTTTGAATCGGGGTAGGTGCACAGATAGTCATCCTCAGGATGCTCTTTAGAAATTAGGCAGTAACCCACTACTTATTTTGTCCCTAAATTTTAAACTATAAATCCCAACTTCAGGACATTTTTGTCCCGAAAAGTTGAAGTTCTGGACGCACCGGAAAAGATGAAATTCTGGACGCACGAGAAAAGCTGAAATTCTGGATGCACTGGCTAATTTTTAAATAGCAGCCCGTTAAAGTAACTATCTGATGTCATTTGCATGTTTGAATCTAGTATCTTTACTTTTTTGATAATCGTAGTATTAAACCGGCTTGCACGATTATTTTATCATATTTGCTACCTCCCACCCATATAGGTACCATAACTGCATCATCCTAGCAAGAGACAAGAAGAGCAAATTAATAGAAAAAAACATACAGTTTCAGATATATTATTTCTGAGTTATTCAAAAAGATTTTAAAAAAAAAAAATCTCATGGAAATTACTGAACCAATCAAGTTGGAATAGGTCCAAATTTTTTCTGCATCCCAGATACCGACAGATATAAAATTCTTATTTTAATATATATCCGTGGATGTTATTATTCCACTATAGATGATCAAAGTACTAAGCTGATACTCTAAAAGAGTATTGAATATATTGTACAGACAGTGCATGACAAATTGAAAGTAAATAAAGAGATTAATTATTCAAATTATACTCAAGTAGAATCCAATCACCAGATTAATGGGCACGTGTTAACACACATCCACCACGCTAACTACACTTTTCAGTCTCAAGGAAACACAAGATGCCCACACTTTAATTTGCATTTGCAAGTCGAAATCCTATTTGTCTGTTTTGTCAACTCTTTGTGTTTATGTCATTAAGCAGCTTAGAAATTGTTAAAGAAGCAACAAAATATTTGCACTTTTTAATCTTTTCTTTTTGTATTCTTATGCTTTTAAAAACTGAAAAAACCACCCCAACCGGCAGCCTTTACCTTTTTTTTTCTTTCTGTTATATAGACGGAAAATTAAAGTAATTTACAAACATAGACTTTTGCTTTATGGGAATTTTGGACGCTATCGACGTATTTACAACGTTTTAAAGTTTTATAAACTATAACAAAATAAAAGAATACATTTTCTAAATTAATTCGAAGTGTTACGAATTTTTTCGTCCTTTCACTGTCAAAGTGCCCAACTGCTCATGGTTTGGTTACCAGAATCTGTTGTAATTTGTAAAGGCGAAAACAAACTGCTTTACAATTGGGTATCTGCACTTTTTTTTAAGGTTTTCATAACCAATTCTGTACAAGGGAACAAAATATGAGCACTTTATGATGCAAGACGGCAAGAAAATCAAGTCTATGTTAACTTTTTGAGGCATGCTATATGATATAGTGATATTAATTCGTTCTTTCTATATTGATTCCCTTTTTTTCCCCTTTTAATTTTAGAGTGTGTCTTTAGTTCTTCAGAATTTCTTATACTTTTTCAAGCTAATACAAGGTGTTATAAGTTATATAGAGGTAATAAGCATTCTGCAACTCTTTAATGAGAAGAAAGAAAAGGAAAAAGAGCCCAACGATTATTCCCCGTGAGATGAAGTTATACAATTGAGTAAATATTTATATTATCGGTGTAGTTTAATTGTAAGAGAAGGTTAGCAAGATAGAGGTTCGTTTTTACTATATATTAATTAATCATTATTATAGAAAATTAATAATTACTTTTAAAAACTGACCCCTAATCAGTGACGGATGCAACATAGTTCATTTGAATTCAGTACTTTCAACGCAACTCATAAATTTTTATGTAAAAATCTACAAAAATTATAATAAATAATACTATATAAACTTATAACTTTTAAAATGCAAAGAATTTAATGTTAAAAATCTTAAAGATTGAATTTATAAAATTTAAATCCTAAATCCCGGTGCGGCTCTAGTTGTATAAATATTTACTTAAAAACTCTTTCTCGTATTATAGAATGCTATAACTTCCCAAGAACACTGTTTAAGCGTCCTACTAGTGACATAAAGCTACCGTGCATGAACCATGCAATGGTGTTAATGGGAGTTATCCACGTGACATTCTCCCTCAATTCCTATATGGTTGACCTCTATACTATAGGACCTTATTTATCTTCAACATGTATTATTACACGTCAATATATATATATATATATATATATATATATATATATATATATATATATATATATATATATATAT
>MU711749.1:11223-30785 GCA_026770625.1 Nicotiana glauca | reverse complement strand
TACTCAACTGGGCAAACCAGATGGGTTGGTTGGGTATTTTAGTTCTTTTGGGCTGTTATTTGGCCCAATTTTGTTGTATAATGTATTTTGTATTTATACATTGTATTTTCTTAATATTTTTTGTATTTTTATTTATTTTATTTTCTATATTTTTGTATTACTCCCGTATTTATTATTTCTTGGTATTTTCCTTTAATTTTCTGACTTTTTCCTAAATTTAAAGAGTAATTTATTTCTATTTTGGTATTTTCTAATTAATACAAAAAATGGTACTTTGTTTCGATTTTTTTTGCTTTATTATATTTCAAAAATAAAAACAAACACTGGTATTTCTACACAATTATCAACAAACTACACACAGAAATCATTTTTATTATATTTTTGGAATAATTTGCTTTGGGGCAAAAATCACGTGCTCACAGGAGATAATGTAACTACCTGAACAGTCTTTTGAGCATTCCCACTCCGCTCGGTTGTTTGAGGGCATGAGTAGCTCCGTATGATGTATTATGAATTAGGTGTATCGTCAGTTTTAATTTTTAGGTTTTTCGGAATTGATTTGAATTTATGATGGTTCTGTTAGCTCTGTTGGGTGATTTTTGACTTAAGAGCGCGTCCAGATTTTGGTTTGGAGATCCGTAGTAGAACTTGGCTTGAAATGGCGAAAGTTAGAATTTTGGAAAGTTTGACCGGGAGTGAATCTTTTGATATTAGGGTCGGATTCCGATTCCAGAAATTGAAGCGGATTCCGATTTCGCTCGGTTGTCAAATTTGACTTGTGTATAAAATTTGAGGTCAATCAAACGAGATTTAATATTTTACGGCATCGGTTATGGAAGTTTGAAGTTTCAAGTTCATTGATTTTGGGTTTAGGTTATTCGTCGTTTAAGTGTTGTTATGTGTGTTTTGAGGCCTCGAGTAAGTATGTGTTATGTTATGGGTCTTATTGGTATGTTTGGACGTGGACCCGAGGGCTCGGGCATGTTTAGGATTGATTTCAGATCATTTCTCCTTCATTTTTCACTGTTGTGTTATGCTGCATTCTGGTGTCGCATTTCTTCATCGCGATCGCAGACTTAGTGGTGCGATCACGTAAGGGAAAAATGGAGCAGGCTAACTCTTCATCTTCGTGTTCGTAGGTGATGGTCCGTGTTCGCATATGTGATGGCAGTTAAGCATCGCGTTCGCGGAGTGGAGGGCGTGTTAGCATTGTCTTTGGGTCTAAGATGAGGCTGTGATGGTTATCTCTTCGTGTTCGCAAGGTTAGTTCCACGAACGCGTAGTTCAGTTAGTTGTGTATAACACGATCACGAGAGGACTTATGTGATCGCGTAGGGAATTATTCAGGAGCATTTTTTTCTTCTTAGCGATCGCGATGCATTAAGTTGCCCGGTGGTTATAAGTACTCTATTTTGAGGGTTTTAGCCATTTTTTGCATTTTGGGAGCTATGGAGCTCGGATTGAGGCTATTCTTGAAGCAATTTTCACCATATGAATTGGGATAACTGTTCTCTACTCGGTTTTGGTTATATTCCATGAATCTATCTTTAATTTTAGCTTTTGGTTGATGAATTTTAAAGAGGGAATTGGGGGTTTTGGCCTAAAGTTTCATAATATGAATTTTTGAGTTTTGAACACCGATTTGGAGTCGGATTTGAGTGAAAATAGCATAGTTGAACTCGTAATTGAATGGATTATTGGATTTTTCAAGTTTTGTTGGATTCCGAGTTGTGGGCCTGGGTGTGATTTTTTGCTGGATTTGGGATTTGACTTAGGATACGATCTTTATCATTTGTAATTGTTTCCTTATACTTTATAAGTAACTCTTATAAACTTAGTGTTGAGGGTATGAAACCCCAAATTATATGTTGTATGATTGGTATTGAGGTGACACATATGCTAGGTGACGGGCGTGTGGGCGTGCACCCTGTGAATTGTGATTGTTGTTTTCTCTGGCACAATTTAGTGGCCCTAGTTTGTTGATATTTGTATTTTCACCATGTGATTAATTAACTGAGCTATCAATCATGGTAGATATCATGTTAAGGCTTTACGCTGATCTTGTTAGGACCCACAGTGGTCGTTTCTTGCTGTCACCTCACTGATTTTATTAATATTTTGTACTCAGTCATATTCATGCATTCATATCATATCTCAGTCTTAGTTGTTGTTTATTGATACATTATATCATTGTTGTCGGGCTAGTTTCATGATATTGAGAGCCCGAGAGACTAGAGAGATTGATGACTGAGTGAGGACGAGGGCCTAATTATGAGGATATTTATAGGATTGGGTTGCACATCGCAACATGTTTTATTGATTTATGCCTGAGTGAGGCTGAGGGCTTGATTGTGAGGATATTTATGGGATCAGGTTGTATGCCGCAACATGTTTTATTAATTTATGCCATGATTGGCTTGTTATAGCACTTGGTCTGAAGGAGCACCTTCGGAGTCTGCACACCCCTAGTTAGCGCAGGTACCTACTGGGTGCAAGTGCCGAGTGATTGGGATGATTTAGTGGTTGTGAGGACTGAGTGACTGTGAGGACTGAGTGATTATGAAGACTGGGTGACTGTGAGGACTGAGTGATTGGGAGGACTGAGTGAATTGATACTCGGAGACTATACATATGGATTTATTACTGAGTCATATCACATTTGACATGCACATGACGTACATGCATAGAGATGCATTTTCCTCATGTTGTACGGTATCACGTCATTCATGACTTGTTTTACACACATTTATATTTGGACATAGAGAGGTATTTCACACATGGTATGTGGAAAGAAAATGAAACATCATATTTACTGTTGAAAGGATTTTTGGAAAAACTCACAGTTTTTAAACTTACGCGTATTTTCGACGATTCCGGTAAAAGAGTTGAGTTTCACGGATATACTTGAAAGGCAAAAATATTTTCGGAAAAACTATGAAAAAGCTTAGAGTTTTATCTCTGAGTTAATTCTTTATTTAATTGTCTTATGTTGTTATGAACTGATGTTGGCTATTGATGCTGGACCCGACCATTGTTAAAGCTCATCACTAGTTTTAACCCAAGGTTAGGTTTGTTACTTATTGAGTACATGAGGTCGGTTGTACTCATACTACACTTCCTGCACATTGCATGCAGATTTCGGATGTTGATGTTGTTTTGTTCGATGGTTGCTAGATGGGAAGATGTATCTGTGTTTCGGTTGTAGCTGCCTCTTATTCATGGAAGCCGTAGATTATAAAACTTTGTTTATGTACTTTCAAATAGAAGATGTATTTACTTCATATCAGCTTTGTAAATATTTTTAGAAGCTCATGATTTGTACTATCAGTCCTTAGGGAAAAGTAATAGATCCAGATAATTTATTTTGTTTAATTGACTTGTCAACATTATTGAAATTTGGATGGTTATTAGTTGGCTTATCTAGCGGGTTGGGTTAGGGGTCATCACGACTAGCGAATTTTGGATCGTGATATATATATATATATATATATATATATATATATATATATATATATATATATATATATGGTATGGTGTTTTTTGATTTATTTTATAAATCTCATTATTAAGTACGTTTATAGATTTATATCAAATAGGTCGTTTTATTGAAAGAAAAACTTATCGTTTTTTAAGAACTATTGACACCCCTACGACCCGGTACAAATTCAAGAGATAAAATACTTTTTTTGGCAATCATTGTGAATTACCATTGACAAAACCAAATCAATTAAAAATAAGGAGCACCTAATTCTGTTTGACTTGAAAGTTAATTAAAACTTTGCAAGCAAATCAATTGAAATAATTCAAGAGGTGAATTATAGACAACCATAATTAATCACTGAATCGAAAGATAAATTTGAGACACAGAAATAATCCATTATGGGACAATGTAAACGAGATTTTATTCATCAATATAACTTGACCTGCCTCTCCTTGAAGAGGTTCAGGACCTTACATTGATCTTGTTTATTGCTCCCTTGAGGAGTACAAATTTCTATCTCGGAGAAGGTCAGGACCTTACCTTGATCTTCTTTATTGCCCCCTTGAGGAGTGTAGTTTATTCTTCTCTTGTGTAATCGGAGTTGTGTCAAAGAAGAAGCCCCCCTTCAGAGGTTTTATTTCTTGGTTTTTATAGTCTCACACCCCTCTTTCCCATTATGAGTGGGCCAGGGTTTTTTGTGGGGATGTCCCTTCGTTTGTTTTGAGGACAGCTGTCATAAGTCGGAAGTCAGCGGCGTTGACTATTTACCACAGATCGGTAACGATGAGGTTAATTCCCAGGAACGAAATCATTACTGAATGGTCAGATTTTTACCAATACAAATTCCACGTAGTAGAACTTAGGCCTCCAACAAACAGATCTAAAGAAAAACAAATAGAACTCTAGTTACACATAAGCTTATATACTAATCCTCTACATCTCCTATCTCTACGGGATGTTCTATATGATTCTAGACTAACCACTATATCCTTTTTAATCTGTGACGCTATCTCTGATCTATGTACAATTATTCCTTTGAACAATCTCCAATTTTTAACTTTCCAAGTATGGTATAGTAGAGCCCCCATAATGCCGTCATCGGCTCTTTTTTGAGTCGCGGCCATTGCTTCCGTTTGAAAATTTCTAAAACTTGCTTAAAATCACCTGCCCGAACATGTAATCATGTCCATTGCATCAAATCTTATTTGAAAGTCTGAAACCAATCACATTCCCCAAACAAATGCGTATTTGTTTCCATCACCTGTGTATCACAGAGACAAGCAATAAACATTTTCAACTGGTATCTGCAACTTAAGAAGCCTCTCCTGAGATAAAATACTTGATCATAAGTAAGACATAATTTAAAATTACGGAACTTAAAGAAGATGTAGGATTTTTTCGTGCCCCATTTATTCGGAGATAAAATTTCTAACTTCTATGTATCCTCAAAGAATAAAATGATCGCAATTGTTATCTCTTCATGATCTAAACTTGTTATCAAGATACAGAGAATATACATTAAATAATTAAAAAATTACTATTTCCAATCAATCATTGACTATCGATATCCAAATTATTTCCAAATAGCGATTTTAGTCCTTGAGTTTTGGCTTAATTCCATTCTTAATTTTAGTATTATTTTGTTAAGCACATTGAACGTTCGATTAGATCAATTAATGTGCAATCTTCATCCCTAACTAATGGCATTTTTTAACTATCATTTAATTGTACAATGCATTATTAGTCTGCGAAATTTTATCAAAAAGTAATATATTGCACTAAACTTATTGGATAAAGATGAATTAAGGGGAGTGTGCGAATGAAGGAATGGACTGTGTAGTGCTAATTAATGACCTAGTATAAGGATAGTTGGCAGATTTAGTGCTGGAAGAGTTAGTTGATGTTGTTAGAGTTAGTTATCAATAGTTAGTGATCTTAGCTTAATTAAGTAGAGGTTAGTCGTGTCTATAAATATAGAGTTGTATATGTTATTGTTTACATAATCAAATACACATGTAAAGTTTCCTAGTTCATTTCTCTCTCTTTCTTTTTCTGCTTCCTCACACGACACCGTTGCATTGCTCCATTAAAGGAGTTCATGACCTAGCTCAATTGAAGCTCAACTCACATGGTATCAGAGCAGTCGTGATTAGGAGTACACGAACTGTGCAATTTTATTGTCAATTCTATTAATTGATCTTCTTCTTAAGCTCAACAATGGGAGATGATAAGATTGATCATACTCATCCATTATTTCTTCATCCTTCTGACACACTGAGTTCAATTTTGATTCTAATTTAACTCACAGGATCTGAAAACTATGGATTATGGCAGAGAACGATGCAAATTGCACTTCTAGCTAAACATAAATTAGGGTTCGTGACTGGTACTTGATTAAAGGATTCCTTGAAGAAGGAACTACATGAGAAATAAGAGACATGCAATGCAGTTGTCCTCTCTAGGATCATGAATACAGTATCGCAGAACCTAGTTAGTGGAATTGCTTATGCATCTGATGGTCATTTAGTTTGGAAGGACTTGAAGGAGAGGTTTGATAAGGTTAATCATGTAAGGATCTTCCAATTGCATAGAGAAACTGCAACAATCTCACAAGGAACAGATTTTGTGGACACTTATTTTAAAAAGGTGACATAGTTATGGTCAGAGTATGATGCCTTGGTGCCTTCACCTGAATGTGATTGTGTGAAATCAAGGGATTATATCATGCATCTTCATCAGCAAAGGTTGCTTCAATTTCTGAGTGGTCTCAATGAATCATATGATCAAGCAAGGAGACAAATCCTAATTAAGACAATAGAACCATCACTGAATGAGGCTTATGCTCTAATTATTCAAGATGATAGTCAGAGGTCAAGCCCATATCCAGACTTAGTTGTTAAAGAAGATGAAAATGTTATGCAGGCTGGTCGAGGAACAATTCCTAGAGAAGAGCGAATTTCTATGGAAGCTGGTAGAGGACAGCCCTATAAAAGGGAAGAAACCTTTCATGAGATGTGACTATTGTCATAAGAATATAAGAATGAGCATTTGAAGGAAAGTTGCTTTTATATTGATAGGGTATCCAGGAGGCTTTAAGGAAAAAAGGTAGGTTGTGGCTAACAGTGCTACTGGTGTTCTTGAGCATGAACAACAGACACAAATGAATAGAGAAAAAGGAGCAAGTTGTGATCAAGTAGCAGGGCATTTCTTCACTAAGGATCAGTAAAGACAAATACCGAATATGTTGAATAAGGATACTTTTGTACCACAAGTAAACATGATAGGTATTAATACATTTCTAATGACTAATTTCTCTAATAGTAAATAGATAGTTGATTTTGGTGCAACTCATCACATAGCTACCTCATTAGACTTACTGCATTCTAAAACTAAGTTGAAAAGTGAATAAAAGGAACAGGTACAATTGCCCACTGGTGAGAGAACTGACATTACACATACTGTTAGTGCAACCATTCTTAAGGATTTGGAGGTGAAAATGTGCTATTTGTTCCGGACTTCAACTTTAATTTGATGCTTGTATCCAAACTCACAAAGGAACTCTGCTGCTCAGTTCTTCTTTATCCTGACTTTTGTATATTTCAAGACCTCTGGAGTGGCAGGGTGAGGGGGAATGGCAAGGAAAAAGGAGACCTATATGTGGTGAAGGATACACACATAGCAAAAGTGTTGCAATAGATATCAGCAGCCACCACTCAAAAACCAGAATTTGATGGTCATCTTTGGCATTAGAGATTAGGACATGCCTCGATTAGCATAATGAAGCATATAAAGTCTTTTCAACAGGCAACAATAGATCTAAATGTAAATAAGGATTGTTAATTTTGTCATTTGGCTAAACAAAGTAGGTTGGTATTTCCTAGAATTGTTTGTCATTTGCTATTGTTCCATATGGATGTTTGGGGTCCTTATAAGTTCCCTACACATGATAGGAAATATTTTTTCTTGACGATTGTGGATGATCATTCAAGATATACTTGGGTCCATTTACTGCAATTAAAGAGTGATGTTATAGAAATATTATAGAAGTTTCTTTCAATGCTCAAAGTGTGTGCGGTGAAATCGGGGAGGCTGATTTCTCCTTGACAAAATGCTACGGAGGGTAATTTTGAAAGCCCGGGACCTCGAGCCAGTCACTTCCCTCCAGATCGATCGATGCCCTGCCAAGGATAATGCCGGCTGAAGTCTCAACAAACGTAGGAACTTCCCAAGGAATACATCCGGGGTCAACTAGGCCTATTCGAGCAAGTTCGATATCGGTCCACGCATACGTCATAAAGCTAGCTGGTTGTCTTATCCCATATCTTTTGTCACGCAACATATCTTGTACTATGTTTGGGCTTCCCCTTTCTATAAAGGGGAATCGCTAACACCCTGTAAAGTAGAGCTCCAACTATTCTCCACAAGTGCAATAATATCTCTCTCTCTCTCTTTTCTCTCTAACTTGTTCATTCCTACTAGCTCGGGGCTACCTTTAACATTAGTAGTTTTACATTGGTTCCTTACTTGTTCTACATTTATTACTTGGTATTGGCCATAAAGAGCCCTACTTGATTATATCACAATTGTTGTCTCATTCCCGACTGCCCTCAAAAACTCAAGCTCGACCTAAACGTCGACCTCGGGGCCCTTTATCGATCAATCCTACACCCGGGCAGCAGGTTCTTTGGTTCATTCAACTCCTCTTTCAGCTCATATCCCCTTGGTAAAACAAGCTCGGACAGTAAGCCTCTAGGTTCAATTTTTGCCCCGATTTTTAGCTTGTATTTCATCATTGGATTTCGTATTTTTAGCATCAACTTCTCTAAACAACTAGCTCGAGAATAGATCACGTATTTTTAGAATCCCATCAACAACTTTAATTGTCATTACCATTTTCACGGTAAACAGTTTGGCGCCCACTATGGAGCTAAAAATAATAGTGATGATTTTTTTGCTTGTTTCATTGCACAAACACATGTTATCTTTCATACTTTTTCTTGTCCAAGATCCTTTGATTTCAGGTCAAAAAGTCTGGCTCAGTAAACAGAGTCGAAAATGATAAAATCAAAAAACACAGGGGAAATGACATGCCTGTCACGACCGTTGGAGCACTACCGCAAAATTCCGATAACACGCCCAGACAGATTCTAGCAGATGCGGATTCGCAGGGCGTACAACATGTCGACGAAACTTCTCACACCGACAAAAGCATACGGCACAACGAGCAACAGGAAGCTCAAAAGACCCCAGCCCAGGAAGAACATGGTGTTAGTCTTCATATTATTTTTGAAATGTTGCAGGCACAACAGTTGGCCATTGCTCAGTTACAAAGACATCCGAAGACCCCCAGCACGGTAGCACTGGGGAAATCTCCCCCTGTCGAGCAAGCGCTCGAAAGGTCAAGCAATAACGGATCCGTGGACGACCCCTGCCATAGTGAAGATGCTCGAGGACCTCACCAAAAGGAATGAATCAGGTTAGAATGAATCAGGTTAGAAAATAATTGCAGCCAATGATAAAAAGGTCGAAACCTACAACTCTAGGGTTGATCAGATCCCGGGTGCCCCCCGATCCTCAAGGGTTTGGATTTGAAAAAGTTCATACAGAGGTCGTTCCCCGAGGAAGCGTCCCCGAAGCCCATTCCAAAAAAGTTCAGAATGCCAGAACTCCCTAAGTGCAACGGTACCACCGACCCTAACGAACACCTTACTGCCTTCACCTGCACAGTAAAAGACAACAACATAAAGAATGACGAGATCGAGTCCGTATTGCTGAAAAAATTTGGAGAAACTCTTTCAAAAGTGGCCATGATGTGGTATCACAACTTGGCTCCCGATTCCATAAATTTATTCGCCATGCTAGCAGTCTCCTTCGAAAGGGCACATGCCGGAGCTATCAAAGTAGCAACAAGGAAGTCTGACGTTTTCAAAATCAAGCAGAGAGAGAACTTCCAGATGGAACGGATGGAGCTACTGCCAGTCTCCGACGACTGGGTTGTGCAAGCCTTCACCCAAGGTCTGAATGAAAGAAGCTCAGTGGCTTCAAAACAGCTGAAGCAGAACCTAATTGAGTATCCAGCCGTGACCTGGTCGGGCATCTATAACCGGTACCAATCAAAGATCAGAGCCAAGATGACCAGTTGGGAGCCCCTTCGGGCTCAGTATACCGAAACAGACCCCCGGTAAAAGAATCGAAACCAAATAAATAAAGGTACCGGCCATACCTCGAGGATAGGAGGAACGCCCCAAGACACAACCTACCTCGTAATGATCGAAGGATGGATCGAGAATAGGACCCTCGAGAGCTCATCAACAGAACCAGGTTCGATTGAAACATGGTGCCAACAAATGCGCCCCACTTATCGAAATACAATTTTATCATCGATATGTCAGACATCATTTTCGCCATCAGTAAGATCAGAGACGCTAAGTGGCCCAAACTGATACAGTCGAATCCTTCGCAGAGGAATTATAACTTAGTATGCGATTTCCACAAAACGTACTATCACAAGACCGAGGATTGCCATAAACTACAAGAAGAAGTAGCCAAGCTGCTCAACAAACGACACCTCCGGGAATTCCTTAGTGATCGGGCCAAAAAATAGTTTCGAGAAAGGGAGGCGACCAAGAAAAACAAAGCAAACGAGCCGCAACATGTCATCCACATGATCATGGGGGGCACCGACGCCCCGTAGGAACCTGTGATGAGAAGAACAAAAATATCCATCACCAGAGAAAAATGGACTCGGGGATACATCCCCGAATACGCCCTCACGTTCAGCGAAGAGGACACCAAGGCCCTGTCTCAACCCTACAATGATGCTCGGGTAATTTCCTTTCTTGTAAATTCTTTCAGATCAAAAGTGTACTCGTAGATCCAGGTGCTTAGCCAATATTATCAAATCGAGGGTGATAAAGCAGCTCAGATTGCTTGAACAAATCATGCCCGCCACTCGGGTCAACATGGCAAACGAAACAACAAAAAGAGAAATCATCCTTCCGATTACCGTGGCCGGCGCAACCCAAGACACCAAGTTCCATGTCATCGAGGGAGATATGAGGTATAATGCCTTATTTGGGCGGCCGTGGATACACTGTATGAGAGCAGTACCATTGACCCTTCACCAGATGATAAAATTCCCAACAAAGGACGGGATTAAGACCGTCTATGGGGAGCAACACGCAGCAAAGGAAATGTTCGCAATACACGACGTGTTACCAACTCTCATACCTCCGCACCCAAATAAACCAAAGGGAGAATCGGGCCTCACCCTCGATCAGGCTTGAAAAACAAAATCCACGCCGCGTCTCCCCCCAGGCGATTATAACGAGCCGATTCCGAGGCACCACCAGCATATCTCACTTCAAGGTACGATCATCTCCCTTTTTATTTTGAAGTCGAAATTAACCCTTGTGCAGGCACTCGACCAGAGCTACCAGAACGCTAGTGCCATCAGAAGGTCACAGGACTCTAAAAATGCACCCGTTGCACTCTTTTCCTTCGACCGAGTTTTTTATCCCAGAAGAAGGGTTTTTACCAGCAAGGCTTTTAATGAGGCAACATCTGTGAGTTGCCTAAGGGGGCACTCCGCAAAATATTCAAAACTTCCCCTACGGATGACTTCTGAATAGCGAGGGGCATTCCCCCAGGAAGCTGCCCAATCAAAGGAGATTTTTAGGCGCTAAATAAGGTTCCTATTGGAAAACAATGTATCGGACCGAACGGAATAGTCGGGCCCCCATCGGTGAAAACATTTACATTGTATCGAGCACTCAAAAAATACCTTTTGTCAAAAAAAAGGGGAGACTCCTTCTCGAAGTAAGGTAACGAATGTTTTCACCAGAAACATCCCAAAAACTCAGGAACGGATACAAGCAGTTCAAACGCTCAGATGGCCTCCAGTTCAAAACTCTAAAAACACAAGAACTTCAGCATCTCGTACTTCGGAAAAAGGGATTTCAACATGCTCAAAGCAAGGGCACATCCATCAAGTGCATCCCGAGATACTCGGAGACTTAACGCCAGTAATTCGGCACCCGCACGACCCCAAGGTCAGAACTCCGGGCTCATAAGGCCCCGACAAGGCAGCTCTGAGCTCATTAATAACGGCCTTCGAGCCTAAGCAAACTCGATAACTCGGAGACTATCACCAATCGCCAAGCAGGCAGACTCGGCATAACCAGATCGATCCTACATAGAAACAAAAACTATAAGACCTTAATAGGCATGAAAAATTGTAAGACCTTAATAGGCATGAGAAATTGTAAGACCTCAATAGGCATGAAACACGAAATACCGAATTTTAGGCTATACGTCGCATTTGTAAGAATCCTTAAAGTGCATACCCTCGGCGTAGACACCTAAACTATTACTCAGGATCAAAATGGCTCCGGCCAAACACATATGACTATGGTCAAAATGGCTAATACGGCCAAATTAACGCGACTCGGGGATGCCCGACCATCGCTAAACAAAATCGTAGGCCATTACTTCGAATATACTTCAAAAAAACCGGTTAAAGCTTCCCTCAACAGGCAAAATCGAGCTTCGACCATGTCAGCTCCAAATCACAAGGCTTCGACCTACTCAGCGTACGAGCTATGAACCTTTCAAGGTGCTCAAAACATCATCGATAACGACTTGAAATCGAGGTTCCTCCGGAACCAACGACGAGTTAGGAAGAATTATTTCAAAAGACCTTAACGAATGGAAAACAAAGACTACAAAAATCCCACGGGCAAAAGCGTAAGAGCCATCATCGCTAGCTAAACAAGCCTTCGGGCCATACATTAAAAGGTCTCAACGACTAGACAGCGTAAGAGCCATTATCACCAGCTTAAAAATTAACAGCTTCAGGATCAAAGTGAGCTCAAGTCGTAACACGATTCGAAGATTGGATCCAATATAGTTAACTATGCAATCCTCCGAGCCACATATTGCAAGGTCTCGATGACCAAACAACATAAGAACCACTATCGCTAGCTTGAGAATCGAAGGACTTGAGGGTTAATTAAAGCTTGAGTTGTAACGCGACTCGAAAGACTGAACCCAAAATAGTTGAAACAATTAACGATCAAGGGCGAAAAACAAAAAGCCATAATCGTCCAACCATGCATGCAGGAAAGAATTTAAAGGTCAATTAAAGCTCGATTCGCAACGTGACTCAGAGACTGGACCCAAAAGAGTCGGAACACAAGCGCCCAAGGGCGGGCAATAAAAGCAATCATCATCCGCGCAGGTAGAAAAAGTTGAGGGTCAATTGAAGCTTGAGTCGCAACGCGACTCGGAGACTGAATCCAAAATAGTTGAGACAGCAAATACTCGAGGGCAAGAAATGAGAACAAATATTGTCCACCCGCACGGGCACAGAGATTAAAGGTTAGGCAAGCTCGAGTCAGGACCTGACTCGGATACTAATCCTAAAATAGTTGGGCAAAGTGGAAAGGCCCCAACGCCTGCTCATGTCAAATATCACACTTGAAAGCCTCCGGTCCTACGTGATTAGCTCCGGACCTACAAGGATCCTGCCAAACATCGAAACTAGCCCGCCTGGTCAAAAGTAATACGGGAAAAGATACGAAGGAGGTAAAGCTTCCAGTTTTCTCTTATCTTACATACGCAAGGGGCGCAATTTCCATCTACCAACATGCCCTACAAGTCTTAAATACAAAGCGGAAAAACTGCGAAATCTACACTCAGCCCCAAAGGGTTATAGCCTGCCAGGTTCGCTCTTCGCGATGTCAGGAAAAAGTGACCGAGTGTCGTGCTCGTCCACCTTAGCTCGAGACAATTCCTCTGATAGAATGAAGCCTTTTGCACCTATCTCCTCAATTATCTCCCTTCGATATCTGAGATAGATATATTCCTCGATCCTCTCCTCACGATCAAGGGCCCGCTTCAACTCGGCTTGGGCATTAGCAACGTCCTTCATACGAATCGCCATCTCCTAATCAGCCTTGATTCAACTTGATGTTGCCTCAGCCCGGGTATCGATTATTTTAGCCCTAACCCTCGAGAGTTCGGACTCGAGCCTCGCAATCACATTCGCCTGAACTAAAGCGTTATCACGAGCCAATTAGAGTTGGACCACGAAGGCGGGAACTTTAGCCAAAGCACCCTTCTCTTCTGAAGCATGAGCCTGGACATGTGCCCTCAGCTCGCCACAAGCATTCCTGACATGGCCGGTTTTGCCTTTAAGGTACTCTGAAGCCTCCGTCTTTTTCTAAAGTTAAGATAGGCAAAGGGTTTAACCTTAAGGGTCAAAAAGAGCGAAGCGCATGTTGATACCCAATTTTTTCCTGTATATTTCAATATTCAAAATACCTTTAAAATAGCCTGTATATGCATATATAAGCATGTCCCAATGTTTTACTATTTTTTCTTAATTTTCAAATATTTTTTAAATCAATTTATCGCCCTATTTTTATCAGGAAATACCCAATAATTACTCTAAAAAAATATCATTTTGGTAATTTATTTATTGGATTATCATACCTATACTAAAATATAGCTAACATAATTTTCGCATATTTTTGTAAATTTTCTTAGTATTTTTAAAGCTAAATTGTATATAATTGCAATATTAGCCTCTTTTAAGATTTAATTGTGTTTGTATTTATAAAATTATTTACAATATTTTTAATTTAATAACTATGTATTATTAATCATTTTAGTACTTTTAATTTATTCCCAAAAATTATTATACTATTTTTTTTATAAAATAAACAAGGGAAAAATGGCTATTTAAATATTAGCCCATTTTCACTTCAATTTTGGCATGATTTGGCACCCAATTGAACCCAATCCTAAAACCCAATTATCCAGACCAAATCTTAAACTATCCGACCCACAACCCTTTATAAATGACCCACCTAGATCCCTATTCAATCCAGGCCGTTGATCATAATGATCAACGTCCACCATTTAACCTTTCCTTTTTTAATTTCCCATTACCCCCAAACCCTAGTCATTTTGCACCTGCAGCCGCCCTTGAATTCCCCCTTCTCCCAATTCTCTCTCAAACTCCCTCAAAAACCCTAGCTGCCTCCCTCCATCTCCACCCTAAAATTGCCTGAATCCGTGGCTTCCAAAGCCATTAAAGGCTTGTACCTGCCTCCTACGACTCCTACATGCCTGGTTACTATGGTTTCGAGGTCAGACTTTGAGGAAGCTTGGCCCACACTTTGTTTCGTTCGAGTTCTATGGCTGTCTCCGACCTTGCTCCGGCCAGCCATGGCTATTCAAGCCCGATCTTGACTTCTCCTGCTTAGACCAATGACTTTCCAAGCCTTTCTCACCATCTGGGTTCTTCTGAAACCCTAGCCTTCGAGGTTCTTCTGATTCTTTTAGATCTGTTGCATATCTGTGTTTTCTCTAAGTTTTTAAACATTTTCTCAAAGTTTCATTCAAAACTTTGCCTTCAAAATCTTTACCCTTTCCGATTCAAGATTCTGTTAAGTCATTTTAAAGATTTTCTGATTTTTAACATGTTCTACTGTGCTTCTTATGTTGTTCTTCTACTGTATTTTTTATGTTGTTCTTCTACTGTGTTTCTTATGTTGATTCTTCTACTGTGTTTCTTTATGTTAAAAGTCTTAGTTCTTCTTAAGGTTTCTGATTTTATTTTCTTTGTTGATATTTTTGCCTGATTCTCTTGTCTTTCATCTCTATACTCGATTGATGGTGAAAATTTGGGGTTCATTCGAGTTTTGAGACTGTTTGCTATGTGATTTACTTGTTCCTCATCTCTGAATTTATTTGATTTCAAAGCCCTAATTCCTTTGGACCTATTCGAGCTTCTGAAAAACGCTTTGTCTATTTGAAATTACTCGACTGGATTCAAAGTCCTTGTTTCAACTTTTGTTTCTCTATGTGATTTGGTTTCATGCAATCTTTGATCTAAACTGTACTTTCCAGAAAGGTCTTTTACTTGACTCTTTTGCATGCTTCTGATGCCCTCTTCTCCCTATTACTAAGTCGACCTATGTGACTACCATGTTCACTATCTACAAACTTTGTAATTATTATTGTTGCTTCTCTTTTCCATGGTTTAACCTCACATGCCTAATGTTTGTGCACTCCTTATATATGCTAAGTTTTCCTCTCAAAATAACCCTTAATTGTGGACTGATTTCAGACCTCCTTGTGTAAGTCTGATTGATTCCTTCCTTGTTTTACTAATTTCCCTGCTTCTTAAGTTGATTTGAAAATTTTTCTTAGCCTTTCGATTCTCCTATTTCTGACTTGGTTTATTTGTCACTTCGAATCCCTGACTCCTTGATGTAGTATGTACTGATTGTTTTATTGTGTTTCATACCTTATTTGGCTAACCGTGTATTTCAAAGATTCTTCATTAATTTTTCCCTTAATTAAACTCCTATGTATTTACCCCCAATTGTCTACTTTGCACAAGATGTTTACTTGATCTCCTTCCTTAAATAATTTCTATCCATTGCCATTTGGTTTTAACTCCTTGATTAAAGGAAGTCTTTGATACTGATTAATTTTTAATTGATACACAGTTCCATAATTATTTTCTTGCCTTATTTTCTACCTGTTTTCACACTATAAATACATGGACAAGACACACGAACACTCTTAAGTCTTCTGAACTCACACTCACATTCAAAAAAAAAAAGGCATTCCCTCTTGTTACTTGTAATGTGCCCTATTTTTCAAGTCCTGCTACTACTTTTACTGTATTTTGCTTCCTTGAAACCGGTATGTCTTGATTAAAATTTTCAGCAATCACAAACAATGTGTTTATTTAATACCTTTACTTGCATGTCTGCCTACTGTTTGTGCTCAGTTCGGCGTTTACTTTAGCATGCTATAATCTTCTCCTATTATGAATCCCAAACCCCCTACCTCAATGTGTTTGATATTAACGGTTTGTTTGAGGCATGATATAATAAATATTATTGTCTATGGCTCAAACTTGATTCCCCTGGAATCATAACCTCTATGTCACCATCATGTGTTGTGTATTCTTGTTGATTCTGTAAGCATAACAACCTCTCTATTGTTGTGTATGCCCAGGATTAGCTAATGCCTAAGTACATAGGCTCTTTGGCAATTTCCCCAATCCCTGAACCCTTTGTATGACTTGTTTATGACTGTTTCCCAGTACCTCTTCCTCTCTTCTTTACTTTCTGAGTTCTTTAAAATTTTGTTTCTTCACTTGCACTCTCTCTTAGACTTTAAGTTCTGCCCCCCTCCTGTGAGCCTTGCCTTGGGACCCATTGAGCTCCCTATGAACTTGGACACTTGAGGGATGGCCCTTCCAAACTGCACTTGTCCCTATTCTGGTGATACAATTTGGGTGTGAGTACTACCCGGAGTCCCATTGAGGCTCTAAGGGAACTTTGACACACTCAAAATGGAGAAAGGCTTTGGATCAGTGGTCTTTGAGTTGGTCTATCTAATAATTCAGACAGGAAGTCTAAATCAAGCTCTCCTTTGGTTGTACTTTTTTTTTTAACTTTTTCTGATGTAATTTTATTCATTCTGATTTGTAATAAGTTGTAATAAATGCTTAGGGCCGGCTAGTGAAAAAAAGGGGGATGGGTAACTATGCTTGCAAAGAGTAGAAAATCATGCCTATAGGTCTATTACAATTCTGCATATTCAAATACATCTATAAATCATGCCCATAGGTCTATTACAATTTTGCATATTCGAATACATATAAAAATCATGCCTATAGGTCTGTTACAATTCTACATATGCAAATACATATAGAAATCATACCTATAGGTCTATTACAATTCTACATATTCAAATACATCTAGAAATTATGCCCATAGGTCTATTACAATTCTACATATTCGAATATATATAGAAATCATGTCTATAGGTCTGTTACAATTCTGCATATTTGGTTGCATATAAATAGCATTCCCATAAGGTCTTAAACAAAGTTTCGCATTTAGATATATCCATAAATTTTGAAACAAGCTTCTGCATTTTTAGATACCATGCATATAGGTTTAAAACCAAGTTTCTGCACCCTGATGCTATGTCTATAAGGTTTAAAAGCAGTAATGCATAGAAAGCACGCATATAGGAGCTTCTAAATAAATCTGATTCGCCTCACTCAATGTTAGATATAAAATCACTAATAATAGATACTGTCAGTTGCAGAACTTGTAATCAATTCGTTTAAATTCAGCATCTCTTTAACAATCTGAGTCCCTCACTTAACCCAAGTTTAGCAAGCATGCCTATAGGGTTTTCAAAAAATTCGTTTCGATTTTTAATGTCTTATTACCTTATAACTTTGGTAGATATCATGTCTATAGGACCTCGTCTTAACACTTAGGCAAGCCATAGGGTAAAACTATAAACCGAATCTATTTTAACAATTACAACCAACAGGCAGGCCTGGTTTGTGCTTTGTATCTGAATTATGTAATAAACCAGTCTGCCTCAACTCTTAAATTCTCTCTCACTTTTAGTATTTAATCGGACCCAAACAGTATGTGAAAGTTATGCTAATTATGTGCTTTTCTATTCAAGGAGGTATAATTGAGCCCCTGTTTGTTTATATTCTTTTCCCCTAAAATGTGCAATATGTATTTTTTATGTCCCCTTAGATTTTTTTACCTTTTGAAACCTCAAATAAGCCCAATATACCTCCCCTTTTAGGACTAGTAGTCCTAAGTGCCTCCGGGACTGATAGGATTGGGGAAGGTAATAGCATGCAATAAGTAATCGAGACCATTCCGCGCTTTAATACCTTAACGGGATGGAAAGGGTAGATATGGATATGATGACCACGTGATAATGTCACGTGTAGCCCCTCATTGGGGAGTGATTACCGGACATTGTGTGGGTTGATCCATATTTTTAATAAACCTAGGACTTCCCTTTCTTTTATTCTTTCCTCTTTTAGCATTGTAACTCTTTATTTTAAAAGAACCAGCGTTACTAATTGCCCTTTTCAATCTTGTCTACTTTCAAACCTTTATGTGTTGAAACCCCCTCTTATTTGAGCCTTATTTGCTTATATGTTGATTGTACCCAAATTCACAATAATTGTCTGACCGAGAACCACACTAGTGGATTCTGAGGGGTGCCTAACACCTTCCCCTTAGAATAATTTCAAGCCTTACCCTATCTCTGGTTATTCAAATCGAACTCTTCTGGTGTTCTAATGCACCCTAATCATTAGGTGGCGATCTTCAAAAATTGCAAAACCCCTTTCCCAAAAGGAACAAGTTGTCCCTACTGTGAGCACGTGATTTTTGCCCTATATATGAGTTTATTCCCATAAAATTCAAACGAAACAATTTTTCCTTATTTTTTACAATTTGTGTGAATTTTGTGTTAATTGTTTGCATGGTATTTGTGCATGTTAAGTCAAATAAAAATACAAAAATATGCATTTGCATTTAGGAAATTAATTTCACATTTAGTAAGGTATTAATTCATTTTATAACAATTAAAAAAAAATCCCAAAAATAGTTCTTAGGCAATTTTAATTGATAAATATTGCATCCAACTTTAAATAGTGATATTAAATAATTTTAGGAGTTAAATAGTTTAATTAGGTTTTTGTTTTAGTTTTTACAAAATCAGAAAAATAATAGGCAAAATAAAAATACAAAATATAAAAATGAAGTACAAAAGGCAAATGAAAAATAGTAATACAAAATATAAATAAAAAGGAATAATTTGAGCTGTGTTACAGCCCAATTGAAGTCACCCGTCCCCAGCCCAAACGACCCAGGCCCAAATATTATCCACCCGGTCCAGCCCTGTTGGCACGAAACGACGCCGTTTGGGCATCGTTTAATCTCAGTCGTTAATTGCCCCTGATCTAACGGTCTCGTTTTAATTTTACATAATTAATAAAAAGAATTCATTAACCCTACAATCAATCTTTTCTTTCTTCTATTCTATAACGCCGGCCCTGCCACAGACCTCCACCCTACCGCCCGCAGGAATTCGCCCACGGCGGTGGCGGGTCTCCGTTTCCGGCCAAAACAACGCCAAAACACTCCCCGTTTCCTCCTCTCTTCAAATCACTAACTATATCTCCCCGAATCCTGTTAGAACTTTCCAAAATCCCTAAACCCTA
>MU711744.1:14399-26973 GCA_026770625.1 Nicotiana glauca | reverse complement strand
TGAATTGTACTGGTATGTATAACTAAACACCATTTTACTAGAAAGAACTATCAAATAGGTACAAGTAAATAACATGGGTAAATCAAGGATGCAATTCATATAATCTTTCATACAATTTACAAAACATAGATTGGGCCATTTCTGTCACATGTTCACCACTATTCTCAATACCTCTTGAGATGAAGGTCTAGGGGTCTTCACTTGATTTTCTTCAAGGATTTAGCCATATCTTATGGATTAATTTGACGGGGAGACTTTCCCTCTCTAAAAACCCTCTCTCTCCCTCTAGAATTGCTCATAAGAATGCTTAAAATGAGCTATAACACCGGATATATCGATAGGGAGGTCGGGTTAAAAATTAGAAAATTGGAGCCCCGAGTCAAATATGCGATCGCATTTGCGATCGCAGAGTAAACATACGGTCCGCATAATGGACCGCAAAATGCTCCCCAGAAACTGGACTCTCTGATTGAGTCTGCGGCAGAAATGCAGTCCGCATTCATGTTCTGCGGCCGCAAAGTGCTCCACAGAACTGACCCTCACAAAATTCAAAGGAAATTATGCGGTCCGCAAAATGCTCCCCAGAAACTGGACTCTTTGACTGAATCTGCGGCAGAAATGCAGTTCGCATTCACGTTCTGCGGTTGCAAAGTGCACCACAGAACTGACCCTTACAAAATTCAAATGAAATTATGCGATGACTATGCGGTCCGTATTTCGATTATGCGACCGCATTTTCGACTGCATAGCTGACTTAAATTTCAACCAATATTCTGACTAACTCTGTGGCAGATATGCGGTCCGCATACCTGATTTGTGGCCGCATTCTTGACCACATTTTTTTGCATTTTTCTGGAAACTTAATCTTGACTTTTTAATGCATTATTCAATCCAAAAAGGTCTGCGTCATTTCTAACACATGCTCCTAACTTGGCACCACGGGATCCGAGTTTTCGAGTAGGGATTTCACGGGGCCTTGCATTCGGAGCCCAGTCGGGTTCTTGCATGTGTGATTTCCCGGTATTCTTTATTTGATCATATCAGGGAGCGGCAATATGATGACCCTTATTTACTTGTCCTTAAGGATAGAGTTCAGCATGGTGATGCCAGAGATGTGACCATTGGCGAGGACGGAGTATTGAGGATGCAAGGTCGAGTTTGTGTACCCAATGTTGATGGCCTACGAGAGTTGATTCTAGAGAAGGCCCACAGTTCGCGGTACTCCATCCATCCGGGTGCCGCGAAGATGTATCAGGACTTGAGGCAGCACTATTAGTGAAGGCGGATGAAGAAAGATGTAGTTGGGTTTGTAGCTCGGTGCCTCAATTATCAGCATGTGAAACATGAGCACTAGAGACCGGGTGGACTGCTCCAGCAGATAGAGATTCCGGAGTGGAAATGGGAGCATATCACCATGGACTTTGTATCTGGACTCCCACTGACATTGAGAAGTTCGATTCTATTTGGGTTATTGTGGATCAGCTAACCAAGTCCGCTCATTTTATTCCTGTGTGTACCACTTATTCTTCGGAGCGGTTGGCGGAGATTTATATCCGGGAGATTGTCCGTCTGTATGGTATTCAAATTTCTATTATTTCAGACAGAGGCACTCAGTTCACATCATGGTTCTGGAGAGCCGTGCAGCATGAGTTAGGTACTCGGATGAAGTTGAGCACGACATTTCACCCTCAGGCAGACGGGCAGTCCGAGCGCACTATTCACATTCTTGAGGATATGCTCCGTGCATGTGTGATGGAGTTTGGGGGTTCTTGGGATTAGTTCTTGCCATTGGCAGAGTTTGCTTACAACAACAGTTATCAGTCCAGCATTCAGATGGCACCGCATAAGGAATTATATGGTAGGCGGTGTAGATCCCCGGCGGGTTGGTTCGAGCCAGGTGAGGCTAGATTATTGGGCACAGATTTGGTTCAGGATGCTTTAGAGAAGGTTAAGGTGATTCAGGATAGGATCCGTACAGCCCAGTCCAAACAGAAGAGTTATGCGGACCGGAAGGTTTGTGATGTTTCTTATATGGTTAGAGAGCGAGTTCTGCTTCGGGTTTCGCCTATGAAAGGCGTTATGAGATTTGGAAAGAAGGGGAAGTTGAGTCCGAGGTTTATTAGCCCTTTTAAGATATTGAGATGAGTTGGGGAGGTTGCTTATGAGCTTGCCTTACCTCCCAACATGGCAGGGGTTCATCTGGTATTTCATATTTCGATGCTCCGGAGGTATCACGGTGACCCGTCGCACGTGTTGGATTTCAGTTCAGTCCAGCTGGACAAGGATCTATCTTATGTTGAGGAGCCAGTGGCCATATTGGACAGGCAGGTCAGAAAGTTGAGGTCAAAGAACATTGCTTCAGTGAAGATTCAGTGGCGGGTTCAGCCGGTCGAGGAGGCGACTTGGGAGACCGAGCAGGATATATGCAGCCGTTACCCTATCTTTTCTCTACTTCAGGTATGTCTCTATGCTTATTCGAGGATGAACAAATGTTTAAGTGTAGGAGGATGTGACGACCCGACCGGTCGTCTTAAGAATTAACACCCCAATCCCCTATTAACTGCTTTCCCCAAGTTTATTTCTGCTAATTTGAATTGCCGGGATGTTCGGTTTTGAGTTTCTGAGAGTTTTGGGACACTTCCGCATTCGCGAAGCATAAATTAAGCAGCCTTCATTTTTCTTCTTCGCGAACGCGAGACTTCCTCCGCGTTTGCGATTCATTAAATGTCTGGGCAGATATAAACATTTCAATATGAGGGTTTAGCCATTTTTACCAAAACTCTAGCTTGGGAGCTCGGATTTGAGAGAGATTTCAAGGTATTTTCAGGGGCAACGATTGGGTAACGATTCTAAACTCCTTTTTGCTTGTAACCCACTAATCTAATCATGAATTCCTCTTTTAATTTCGGATTTTGAATGAAAAATTGGTAAAACTTCCTAGACCATATTATTGAGTTTTGAGTGGGTGTTTGACCTCCGATTTGAGAGATTTTTATATGGTTAGACTCGTGAGAGTACGAGGGTTCTGAAAATGTTAATTTCATCCGATTCCGAGATATTATCCTAGGGCATTTTGGTCATTTTACCTAATTTCACGTCTTCGCTTTGAATTAAATAGTAGAATTAGTTGCTTGATATGTTATTTACGATATGTAATTAAATTGAGTATATTTGGGCCATTTGGAGTCGGATATTCGTGGCAAACGTGTGGGGTCGAGTTGATTTTGGAGACGGTTTGAGGTAAGTGGCTTGTCTAACCTTGTGTGGGGGACCTTCCCCTTAGGATTGGTATATTTGATAGCTGAATTGCCTTGTGCGTGAGGTGACGAGCGCGTACTTGTGCAAATTGGTGGAAACCCAATTTTTCTTAAAGTATTATTAGCATATTCTTTTTCTGCCTTATTATACTTGCAAATTTAGCGTGTTGTTAGTTAGAAAATCATGTTAGTGGACTTAAATTGCCTATTTGCTTAAATTACCTTGATTGCACTACGTGAAGCATGTTAGGCTAGAATTATTTGTTTCCTTGATATGAAATTTCATTTGTTAATATCTTCTGTCTGTTGCTGCGTATTTATATTGGGATTACGGATGTGGGATTCTGGTAGCTCCCCCCTTGTTTGTTTACTTTGGGACTACGGGTTAGATTCCCGGTAGATCCCCCTGCACAGTTATATGGAACTACGAGAATGCACTCGGTAGATTCCCTCAATACTGGGTATTTACATTGGGACTACGGACCGGGGTTCCGGTAGATCCCCGCACATTGATAATTGGACTACGGGATGGTATCCCAGGAGATCCGCTGGGCAGTTGATGAAAGGGGCTACAGAATGGTATCTTGGGAGATCCTCGTTGATTACTATTGGTATTAAGCTGTTATTATTTTTCTTACGAGTTTACTCAGTTCTTTTTGTAATTTTGTTGTTGCCTTGTATGACTTGCCTTATTTCTCTGCTGTATTCATTTATATTGTCTATTTCACACTGTTAAAACCTTATATTATGTTTAACCTCAGTAGGGCCATGACCTTCCTCGTCACTACCCAACCGAGGTTATGCTTGGCACTTACTGAGTATCACTGTGGTGTACTCATTCCCTTTCAGCGCATGTTTTTCATGTGCAGATCCAGGTAGCCCCACCCAGGCGTATCACCCTTGAGACGGAGAGATCTGATAGAGACTTCGAGGTACATCTGTCGCGTCCGCAGACCAAGGAGTCTCTATCATATTCTAGCTTTAGTAGTTAGCCTTCCTTTCTTACTGTTGTTTTAGACATTCTGGGGTTAGAGCAGTATATTACTTTCTGTTAGCTTGTGTTGCCGTGAGTTTTCGGATTTTGGGATGACATTGTAGACTTCCACGTTATTGAGTTGTATATGCAAAGCAGCATCTATATACAGTTTTCTGCTAGCTGTTCAGTTTTAAATTATTATTTTTCTCAAGTTATATTGTTTCTGCATTGTTGGGCTTACCTAGTCGTAGGGTCTAGGTGCCGTCATGACATGTTCACGAAGGGTGAACTGGAGTCGTGACAGTGATAATCATATTTATTTATTTGGGTAATTTAATAATCGATTTTTTTGTTATACATCATTTCAGGAAGTAATCCTACTAAAAGTAGTAACTTATATTATATTCAAATTAGTTTGTGCTTTCTTTAACCATTTTATCATCTATTTTTATTTTTCTCAGTGGTGCTTGTTATAAAATAATTAATTAATAAGAAGCACCACTATTTTAATAATTTATTAATTATTTCATACCAAATTTATAATGCAGAAAATAATCCAATAAACTAATAATCAATCACATAATGATGACTTATCTAAACAAAGAAACGGATCCATCAGGTTAAGTTATAGTGAACATGGAGTTATTTGTATTGGTTAAAATATAAATAAATTATGAGAAAAATAAAAATAGATGGTAAAATGATTGAAGAAAGCATAAATTAATTCGAATATTATATTATTAAAATAATAAATAAATATCAATTACTATTTTTAGTAGGATTACTTCCCGAAATGATATATAAAAAAAAAATTGATTATCAAAGCACCCAAATTAATAAATATGATTATCACACAATCTCTCAATAAAAAAAAATATTAAAATATATCTTTAAAAAAAGGATGGGTCGGATCCTAATGGATCGGGTCGGCAGATTTTGGTTGGGTCTGATTATTAATTATTTATAAAAGATAAAATAGTGGTTTCGTTAAACTAAGGGCACCTAATGAGAAAGTATTGGACGGATGGGCATATCTTGTAATACCCCATATTTACATTTGGTTATATTAGTCATTAGCATACAAAAAAAAAAAGATATCTAGGCTAAAAGCCCACTGTAACTAATCTAATAAGAGGGGGAAGTGCATGGTTAGCCAATACATGTATTTACTTTTAAGCCACTGTTTAAAATGTCTTTAGTCTTTAGCCATTGCTTTAATAAACTTTACCTGCCCGGACGAAAATACCCTTCTGCTCATAGAAGTTTAGGACCAAGTGTCCTTAACTTTTGAACTTGCAACTCAAAGTTCAAGACTTTAGGACTACATGTCCTTAACTTTTAAACTTGCAACTCTAAGTTCAGGACTTCAGGACTACATGTCCTTAACTTTTGAACTTGGAAATTGAAGTTCATGACCACCTGTCCTTAAGTTCTGTGCTTGTAACTCTAAGTTAAGGACTACTTGTCCTTAACTTTTGAACTTGTAAGTCTAAGTTCATGACCTATTGTCCTTAACCTTTGAGCTTGTTGGTCTAAGTTCAGGACCAAATGTCCTTAACTTTTGAACTTGTACTGTAAGTTCAGGACCAAATGTCCTTAACTTTTGAGCTTGTTAGTCTAAGTTCAGGACCTATTGTCCTTAACTTTTGAGCTTGTTAGTCTAAGTTCATGATATATTGTCCTTAACTTTTGGGCTTCTTAGCCTAAGTTCATGGCCTATTGTCCTTAACTTTTGAACTTGTAACTGTAAATTCAGGACCAAGTGTCCTTAACTTTTGAATGTGTAATTCTAAGTTCAGGACCAAGTATCCTTAACTTTTGAACTTGTAACTGTAAGTTCAAGATCCATAATGTAGCAGAAAACCAAACGTTATTTATATCTTTTCACATAATAATAATAATAATAATAATAATAATAATAATAATAATAATAATAATAATAATTACAATTTACATATAAGATTGATGTCAGATTTAGTTTGGATGCTACATTGATAAGACAAATCTACATAATCTTTTCATTACTAGTCTGATGAAAGTACAAGTGACGACGATTTAGTGTCCCAAGATAATCTGTCTAATGATGATTTTGATAATACAAAGGATGAGGATGATAAAGAGTGAGATAGTGATTAACAGAATAAGTTACTGATAAGTTACGGAGTCCACGACAGTCGCCATCTCACAGACGGCGATAAGTTCTTCTCCCTAACATGAAAGAGATAGAAAAAAGGGTAACATAATCTTTTCATATTAATTTTAATAGACTAGTGGCTACTATTGCTAAGCATTAAAAATGCTGGATAAAAAGTAATACCACTTTAAAAAACGGCTATCCCACACAATTTTTACCTAATAAGAAGTGAAAAGTGAAAAAAAAAAGAAAAAAAAACCCAAATACATGTGAGCAAACTTCTACCGCACTAAGAGCTTATCCCGAAACCAAAGCTATAAACAAAGATCCCAAATACACAAAAAAATTGAAATACTAAAGTTTAAAAGATGGGGATATTCATTGGAATTGACACGTGAAGTATAAAACAAGGATCCATAAAGTATTGTTTTGGTGCTGAAATCTTCTTGCGTGAAACAGAAAAGCAAAGACAGTTTGTTGAAGCTATTTTCCAATTTGTATGCTAAACTTTCATACTTACAGTTTGCTTAAGCTTATCATCTGGGTGTATATAATTTTATTAGGCACTAAAAGAAGTATTGTCAACAGTGATCCTTTATGGTTTAGGCTTATAATACACATATTAGGCATCATCTGGTGTGAAAAAAAAATTGAAAGAACAAATTATACAAGTTGAAATTGACAGACTATGGACTAGTTGAATTACTCATAGCATGGGTAAATATAATTCGACGAAACTTGGATGATTGGGTATTCTAAAGTAGTTATGATATATCCTAAACAAGGCAATTGACACAAGATTAATTTTATGTGATTATAGATTGATTGGAGGAAGTTGTACGAATTGCTTGAGGTGAAGTATTTGGTATTTCGGCAGAAGTACTATGAGTAGTAATCTTACTGCAATTTGTATTTTCATAACCTGCATGGTTTATACATTATTTTGAAATTAAAATGTGTTACCGAATATTTGAAATTTGCATGTGGGATAAGTCTTTTACTTGATATGGTACTTAATAGTTTACTTGAGATATTTACAGTTATTTAACATGTTCTCACTGTTACTAGACATATTTTACTGTTACTTGAGATATGATTACTTTTACTGAAACTGGATTACATGATCTGATAAGAATTGAAATGCCATGTACTATTTTGAAAACGTCTCATCTGAATAGTTACTGTTACAAAGAAAAGTATAAGTAGGAGGAGACTTTGAAGGATTCCGTAGCTAACGGCGGGTTCGTTAGATCTGGTGCACCTTGTATATATCGATTATCGAGTACAGTTATAGCCCTCATTAGTGGGACGGTAGAACTAGCATACAGTTACAGTTTTCCCTCGAGTAGGGACTTACAGTTATATTTGACTTCTTTTACGAAGGGGTCTATACAGTGATATAGATTACATGATCCTATCTTGGAAACCTCCCAAACATAAGATTTGATATGATAATGTTTACAGAGTTTATTATCGAATTGTCAAATGATTCCTTCTTATGAAAATAGACAACACCGATTATTGTTACCGATTTTGAAAATGGCATTTACTTTATTATATTTTTTGGTTATTATACAAGCATATTTTCTGATTTGTCTCAGCTAAAAATGGTGGTGGTTAAGTATTATTACTCAGTGAGTTAGCGACTCACTCCCAGCTATTTTTTTTTTATAGAGACATCAGTTGATGCGAGCGAGGATTTTGTTAATTAAAGTACACGATTTGACAAATTTCTGGCGAGCCCTGCACTTGTTCGCTTGGGCGAAGAGTTTATTCATTTGTTATGTTCTTTTCTTATGCGTTAAGCACTTTCTGTGAAATTTGGTCGAAATCGGACGTCGTTTGACGTGTTTCGGACCTAAATATCTAAAGTTGGAAGTTTATGAACTTGAAAGAAAAAATGATGATTTTGAGGTTTGATTCTTTGATTTTGATGTTATTTTAGCGATTTGATCGCTCGAGTAAGTACGTGGGATGTATTTGAGTTAGTGGGTTTGTTTGGTTGGGAGCCTCGAGGGCTCGGGAGTGTTTGGGATGGTTTGGAATAGAAATATGTTACAGAAAATTTGCTGTTGGCACTCAGTGAAATCCTTCATCGCATTTGCAGCCTTCCCTTCGCGTTCGCGTAGCTTTGTTCCCTTAGACCTTCGCGTTCGCGTTCAGGCCATCGCGATCGCGAAGCTTTGTTGCTTCCTTCAACGCGTTCGCGTGGTCCTTCACGCGTTCACGTAGGCCAAGATTTCAGACCCCAAATACTTACTCTACGCGTTCGCGTTACCCTATCGCGAATGCGGTGTTATCTGTTCCTTCTTCTACGCGTTCGCGGTTAGCACCACGCGAACGCGAAGGGTATTTTGCCCAGTGAAAATTTTAATTCAAAACAGTGTTCATTACGGGACTTAGCCATTATTTCACACGAGCTCTTCATTCCAACACTCCATAGGCGATGTTCTAGCTTCTCTTCCTCCATAACTCTTTGGGTAAATATTCTTAACTTCATTATCTCCAAATTCTTTCATCTAAACACTAATTTCCTTACCCTAAATCATGAATTCAAGGTAGAAATTAGGGGTTTTGGGTAGAACTAGGGCTTGGGGAATTTTGGGTGATTCAACCTCAATTTGGGGTCGAATCTTGTAACAAATTGCATATTTGAACTCGTGGGGTTATGGGTGATTGGGTTTTGGTCCGAGCCTCGTGTTTGGGCCATGTGGGCCCGGTGTCGGATTTTTGCTATTTTGGAAGAATGATGGGAATTTCATTTCTAGACTGTGGGATTATGTTTTTGAGCTCTTATTGATACTATTGAACTAAATTGTGCCTAGATATCATTGTTTCAGAGTTGGATTATGACGGAAAGGCGGTTTTAGAGCCTTGATTACTATTTTCGGACCGAGGTAAGTGTTTGTTCTAACTTTGGCTTGAGGGATTAGGGTTATGGTATTATTTGCTACGTGCTAAATGTGGAGTACGGTGTATAGGTATGGTGACGGTTATCTATGCACCGGAGTCTAGCATGACCGTGAGTCTTATATGTGTTTGATTCGGATTTAATGGTACATATTTCTTGCTTGGGTTGATAAGCATAATATATTGGTATTTGGTTTGGCTTTTGGAGCATTGGCTCGAACTAGAAATTGTTACCCGAGAGATAGATGATTAAAAGTGGAACGTGTAGCGATTAGTCCCTTGCCGGGACGTAAGTATTTATTGTATTCTCCCTTGCCGGGATGATTGAATTGTTAACTGTATTCCCTTGCCGGAATTTTCTTGTGACTGTTGTTACTCCCCTCGCACTTGAGTTGCAGTCGTTGTTTGGGTGAGTTCTTGGTATTAAATATTGAGGATTGGGTTGCACGCCGCAACGATATTGATTAAATGTTGAGGATCGGGTTGCACGCCCCAACGGTGTTGATGAATATTGAGGATCGAGTTGCACGCCACAACGGTATTGATTGTTGAGGATCGGGTTGCATGCCGCAACGGTGACATATGTTGAGGATCGGGTTGCGCGCCGCAACGGAGTATGGACTGAGTGTATTGTGTTCGTATGTAGAGACTTCCTGTGTTTTCCTTATCAGTTGTTATTGTTCAGCTTCATTTCTTTACCGTTGATTCCTTTATATATATATAGACTGTAGTACCCCACAACATGTTTCCCCCACACTTTTTACNACAGATCAGGACGCAACTTTCGGACCGCAGCAGTATTAGATCGGGAGCAGACCTTCAGTCCAGGGACTCTTGAGGTAGCCTTGCTAACGTCCGCAGGCCTAGAGTCTCTTCCATTTTTATTCAGTTTGTTAACTCTTATATTGAAACAGACTGTTATGATTTCTTTCAGATGGTTGTATTTAGTGAATCTTAGAAGTTCGTAAGCTAGTGACACCAGGTTCTGGGTAGAGATATGTTTCAAACTTCCGCATTTTGGGTTTCATTTTTATTTAGCTTAAAGTCTTCCGCACTTGTTTATTTGATTTCTGTTTATTTATATTATTGAGATTTATCGGAGAATGTTTAAAGTTTGGCTGGCCTAGCTCCGTTAGTAGGCGCCATCACGACTCCCTATGGTGGTAAATCCGGGTCGTGATAAGTTGGTATCAGAGCTCTAGGTTGCATAGGTCTCACTACTCACGGACAAACTTGGTAGAGTCTGAGGGATCGGTACGGAGACGTCTGTATTTATCCCCAGAGGCTACAGAGTTAGGAAAAATTTCACTTTGTTCTTTCTTGTCGTGCGATTCTGTTTCTCAAGTACTGATTGTACTTCTACTCTGTTCTTTCGCAGATGGCGAGAACACGTGCTTCTTCTTCTACCGCGCAGCAGCCCGAGCCCCCAGCAACAGCTCTTGTAAGGGGCATAGGCCGAGGCCGTGCCAGAGCTGAGGTAGGGGCAGAGCTCAGCCCTAGACAGCAGTTCCAGAGGTGGAGCCTCATACTGACTATGATGAGGAGGTTCCAGCCCCAGCAGCTCAAGTGGGCCCAGCTCAGGTCCCAGGGGGGGTCATGTTCACCCCAGACCTTCAGGATGCTCTAGTCAGATTGACAGGCTTTATGGATAGTGTCACTAGAGCGGGTTTGCGGCCAGTAGCACCAGCCACTTCTCAGGCTGGAGGAGGGGTTCAGACTCCTACTACACGTACTCCGGAGCAGGTAACTCCCGAGACTCAGGTTCCAGTGGTTCAGCCCGCAGTGGCAGCTCAGACAGGTATTACAGCTCAGGCCGTCGATGGAGCGACTATGTCCTCAGATGCCTTGTGGAGACTTGATCGGTTCTCCAAGCTTTTCACCACCACTTTCAGTGGTGCTTCATCAGAGGATCCCCAGGATTTTCTATTCAGCTGTCATGAGATTCTCAGGACCATGGGTATAGTGGAGACCAACGGGGTCGATTTTTGCACCTTCCGGCTTACAAGGTCCGTCAAGACTTGGTGGAGGGATTATTGCCTATCTAGACCAGCAGGGTCTCCATCTTTGACATGGGATCAGTTCGCGGAGTTATTTTTGGAGAAATTTCTCCCAGTCACGCAGCGGGAGGCACTTCGTAGGCAGCTTGAGCGCCTCCAGCAGGGCTCCATGACAGTTACACAATATGAGACTAGATTTGTTGACTTGGCACGCCATGCGGTTGTGATACTCCCCACGGAGCGAGAGAGGGTCTGGAGGTTCATTGATGGACTGATTCAGCTGATCCGTCTCCAGATGGCCATGGGAGTTGGTAGTGATATTTCCTTTCAGGAGGCGGCCAATGCGGCCCGCAGAGTTGAGATGGCCCTTACACGGGTAGGTGGTCAGATGTCAGATAAGAGGCCTCGTCATTCTGGTAGGTTCAGTGGTACCTCGTCTGGAGGTAGGGATTCCTATGGTAGAGGTCATTCACCGAGGCCCTTTCAGTAAGCTCTTCAGGTTTCTCATAGTACTCCAGGCAGCGGGAGTTCCCAGCAGTATCATTCAGATCAATAGCCTATCAGTGGACCCCCACTTTAGAGCTTTCGAGGAGTTCATTCAGGGCGGCAGGGTCAGTCCCAGTTTTCTCTGTTGCCGCATTCAGCTGGGTGTTATGAGTGTGGAGATCTCAGTCATATCAGGAGATATTTCCCGAGGTTGAGAGGTGCTCGGTCGCAGCAGCAGGGCCTTCGTCCCATGATTCAGGCAGGAGGTGATCCACCGGCCGCCCACCCAGCTAGAGGCGAGGGTGGGGATCATAGAGGTGGAGGCAGGGACCGTAGAGGTGGAGCTCACACCGACAGAGGCAGAGGTCAGCCAGTAGTTGATCTTCCTAGAGATGCGATTCAGGGAGATGGGGCCCAGCTCTGTTGTTATGCTTTGCCAGCTAGGCCAGAGGTCGAGTCATCAGATGCTGTGATTACAGGTACTATTCTGGTCTGTGATAGGGATGCTTCAGTGCTATTTGGCCCTGGGTTTACGTATTCATATGTGTCGTCTTATTTTGCACCCTACTTGGCTATGCCTAGTGATGCCTTGGGTATTCCTGTATATGTATCTACACCAGTGGGTGATTCTATAGTGGTCGACCGAGTCCATCATTCTGTGTAGTAGTATTTGAGGGTCTTGAGACCCGTGTTGATCTATTGCTTCTAGACATGGTGGATTTTGATGTTATATTGGGAATAGATTGGTTGTCCCCATATCATGCGATCCTGGATTGTCACGCCAAGACCATGACCTTGGCTTTACCGGATTTTC